>CM075816.1:3056083-3265986 GCA_037975025.1 Excoecaria agallocha
ACCATATATGTGTTTTCATGATTTTATATTTTTAATTCATGTTAGCACATATTATATGCTTTTTTAATGTTTATGGGCTGTATGACATAAAATTAAAAATGGCAAAATTGGAAATTATACTTGAGTTGATTTATAGCACAAATCTAACTAGTTAGTGTTTTGGACTTTTAAGAGAACTTATTCAATAAGAGGATTTAGTCCATTGGGCTTCGGCCCAGGCCCATCACGGGGTCATCTCTTAAAGGTTCAAGTACATAATTTCCATTAATGGGCTTGGCTAAATTAAATAAAATTGGACTTTATTTTATCCATGAATGCTATGTATATTTATTTGCTAATTTGGTGGGATGAATGGATATGCATGGTGCATTCATGGGCCTTGGGTTTTGTAATTAAATATGGCCTGCGAGCCATTATGTTTTATTGTAAAAGTTTTTCATTTATTTTTTAGAATAGAATATATTTGAAGACTTTGTAAATCAAGACGAAGCCCACCGGAGTGGAGAAGCCCAACTCGAAGATTCTTATGTAATAGTATAGAATCTTAGTTGTAGGTTTTTGGGCCCATGTTTGTCACGCTTTACTTTATGCAATTATATATATATGCATGCTATGTATGGATGACAAAGCGTATGCCATGTAAGCCGTAATAAAATGAATCCCTAAAATAGTAAGTCACAAAGTTGCCTTCCTAATTCGAAACATGTCAAGGCATCGATCATCGGTCACGTAGACTAGGAGTCCTAGATGCGCCCGATTATCTTTGTGAGGCATGGGTTGTGAATGTAGGTTGGACTTAACATGGAAAGGGATGCTCGGACCTAGGCAACTAATAAATGGGTTGTGCTATAACATCTTAAGATGTTAACCCATTTGATCCAAGAGTCATGTACGAGACATGATTGGAGTTTTCCTACCTAAGTAACTTAACTTATTAGGTGTACAGGCTCAGCTTGACTAATAAGTTGTTGTGAAAAGTGGATCTTGGCCCACATTAAATCACTAACGCGAATTATTTAAGGGGATATTAATTCGATTTGTGGGATCATAAATAAGACCTCATTTAATCTTGCTAAATTTTATTGTAGATTGAAAATGGCATCTTCAAACAACAATTTCTCATTGCGATCGGTCCTTGAGAAGGACAAATTGAATGGCACCAATTTCATAGACTGGTCTCGAAACTTAAGAATAGTTCTTAAGCAAGAGAAGAAGTCGTATGTTTTGGATGCACCCTTGCCTGAAGAACCAGGAAGGAACGCCTCTGCGGTTCAAAAGGAAACTTTTGAGACCAAGAAGAGCGACTCCAATGATGTGACCTGTCTGATGCTGGCCACTATGGTGCCTGACTTGCAAAAGCAATTTATGGACCAAGAGGCTTATGCGATCATGGTGCACCTCAAGGAGATGTTCCAAGAGCAAGCTCGTCACGAAAGGTCCGTGACAACAAAGGCTTTGATTTCTTGTAAGATGGCTGAGGGTACTCCTATTAGTACCCATGTACTCAAGATGAAAGGGTATCTTGATACTCTTGAGAAGCTTGAGGTACTAGTGCCAAAGGAATTGGCCATTGACTTGATCTTAGGATCATTGCCTGCTGCTTATGATCCATTTGTGATGAATTATAACATGCATGAAATGAATAAGTCAGTCACTGAGCTTCATGGGATGCTTAAGAATGCTGAAGAGAACATTCGAAAGACCAATCCCGTACTAATGGTTCAAAAGGGAATTAAGATGGGACCCGCTAAGGGAAAGGGAAAGGGAAAGGGAAAACCCAAGTCATTTGGGAGTGCACCTCAGGCCCAATCCAAGTCCAAGGCGCCAAAACTCAAAGAGAGTGAGAGCACTTGCTTCCATTGCAACAAGATAGGGCATTGGAGGAAGAATTGCGCTCTCTTCAAGGAAGAACAAAAGAAGAATGGAGCCAAGGCGTCCAGTTCTGGTATTTTTGTTGTTGAAATTAACCTTTCTATTTCTACCACTTGGGTATTCGATACCGGTTGTGGTTCTCACATTTGTTCAAATGTGCAAGGGCTAAGAAATAGGCGGTTACTTGGGAAGAATGAAGTGGACCTCCGTGTGGGGAATGGAGCACGAGTTGCTGCCATGGAGATAGGCGACTATCACCTCACTTTACCTTCTGGACTTTGTATTGTTTTGAATAATTGTTATTATGTGCCTGCTATGAGCAGAAACATTATTTCAGTTTCATGTTTGGATAATGATAAATTTGATTTTGTTATTAAAAATGGCAATGCTCATATTCGTCGCCAAGGCATTTCTTATGGCAATGCCATGTTGCAAAATGGCCTTTATATCCTTGATTTACAAAACAAAGAGTCAATATACAACATTAATACAAAGAGGGTTAAATCAAATGAATTGAACCCTACTTACTTCTAGCATTGTCATTTAGGACATGCAAACGAAAAATGCATTTCAAGACTCCACAAAATTGGAGTGCTTGGGTCATTCGACTTAGAGTCTTATGACACATGCGAGCCATGTTTGCATGAAAAAATGACAAAGAGTCCTTTTAATAATAAAGATGAGAGGACTAATGGCTTATTGGAACTAATACATACCGATGTATGTGGACCTTTAAGTACACATGCTAGAGGTGGTTTTAGCTACTTCGTGACATTCACAGATGACTTCAGTAGATATAGCTATGTCTATCTAATGAAGTGCAAGTCTAAAACTTTTGAGAAATTCAAAGAGTTTAAGAACGAAGTAGAAAACCAACTTGGCAAAAGTATAAAAGCCATTCGATCAGATCGAGGTGGCGAATACTTAAGCCAAGAGTTTGATAGTCATCTAAAGGAGTGTGGTATTATTTCACAGCTCACTCCTCCTGGAACACCTCAATGGAATGGTGTGTCCGAAAGGAGAAATCGAACTCTGTTGGACATGGTTCGATCTATGATGAGTCAAGCTAATCTTCCTATCTCTTTTTGGGGTTATGCATTAGAAACTGCTGCATTTCTATTGAACCATACTCCAACTAAGGCAGTTGAGAAGACACCATACGAGGTATGGACTGGAAAAGAACCCAATATGTCTTTTCTCAGGATTTGGGGCTGTGAAGCACATGTTAAGAAATTAACATATGAAAAACTAGAGTCCAAATCCAGTGTCTGCTTGTTTGTGGGGTATCCTAAAGAAACAAAGGGATACTACTTTTACTCACAAGCCGAGAACAAAGTATTTGTTGCTCGCAAGGCTGTTTTCTTGGAAAAGGAGTTCCTTCTCAAGAAAGACAGTGGGAGTAAAGTAGAACTTGGAGAAATTCAAGCACCACAAACTCCTATAGAGGATGGTTTGGAAATGGGATCAAGTTCACAACCAGTTGTGGAACAAGAACCCATTACACAAGAACCTAGAAGGTCCGGTAGGGTACGTCAGGTGATTGAGAGATATGGATTTCTAATCACTGACAGTGACACTATTGAATTAGTAGATCGTGAGGATCCTATTACCTACCGAGAAGCTATTGAGAGCCCAGACTCGGAAAATTGGCTTGAAGCCATGAAATCTGAGATGCAATCAATGTACGATAACCAGGTTTGGACCTTGGTTGATCCACTGGAAGGTGCTAAGGTAATTGAATGCAAGTGGCTATTCAAACTCAAAGTTGATAAGACCTACAAAGGTAGACTAGTGGCAAAAGGTTTTTGACAAACTCATGGTGTAGACTATGACGAGACCTTTTCGCGTGTAGTCATGCTCAAATCCATTAGGATCTTGCTTGCCATAGCTGTATATCATGATTATGAGATATGGCAAATGGATGTCAAAACTGCTTTCCTCAATGTAAATTTACTTGAGGATGTGTATATGACACAGCCTAAAGGTTTTGTCAATCCCAAGCATCCTAAGAAGGTTTGCAAGCTTCAAAAATCCATTTATGGATTAAAGCAAGCATCCCGAAGTTGTAATCTTCATTTTGATGAGGCAGTCAAAGAATTTGACTTCATCAAGAATGAAGATGAGCCTTGTGTGTACAAGAAGGTTAGTGGGAGCATAGTAGTATTTCTGGTCCTATATGTGGACGACATCCTTCTCATTGGGAATGACATTCCAACATTGCAAAAGGTTAAGCAATGGTTGGGAAAATGTTTCTCAATGAAAGACTTAGGTGAAGCCGAGACAATAATTGGTATTCAAATCTATAGAGATAGATCGAATCGGCTTTTGGGACTAAGTCAAGAAAAGTACATAGACAAAGTACTAAAGCGTTTTAGTATGGGAGACTCAAAGAAAGGGTACATACCTTTGGCTTTGGGAGTTCCTTTGACTAAAGAATAGTGCCCTAAAACCAAAGAGGAAAGGGACAACATGAGTAGAATCCCATATGCATCTGCTATTGGGTCTATCATGTACGCTATGTTATGTACTAGATTGGATGTTGCTCATGCACTGAGTATAACCAATAGGTTTCAGTAAGACCCTGGTGAGAAGCACTGGTCTGCTGTAAAAGGGATTCTGAAGTACCTGCGAAGGACTAAGGATCACTTCTTAGTGTATGGTGGTCAAGAAGAGCTCGTCATACAAGGTTATGCCGATGCTGCTTTTCAGACCAGCACTCAGGATTCTAGATCGCAATCTGGGTTTGTTTTTGTTTTAAACGGTGGTGCTATCAGCTGGAGAAGCTCAAAGCAAGAGACCATTGCCGACTCAACTATAGAATCTGAGTATATTGCAGCAAGTGAGGCTGCAAAAGAGGCTGTTTGGATTAAAAATTTCATTACTAGATTAGGAGTGGTCCCAAGCATCCTAGATCCATTAGAAATTTTTTGTGACAACAACGGGGCCATCGCACAGGCAAAGGAGCCCCGGTCACACCAGAAATCCAAACACATACTCAGGAGGTACCACTTGATCAGAGAAATCATTGATCGTGGGGACGTCAAGGTTAGCAAGATAGCAAGTGAAGACAATGTAGCAGATCCTTTGACGAAACAATTGCGTCCAAATCTACACGAAGCTCATTTGAGAGCGTTCGGTCTTAGGGCTATGCCCAATTGGGACTAGTGCTAGTGGGAGATTGTTAGTGTAAGCCCTAGCCCCAATGCATTTTAATAAAGCACTTTGAATTAATAAAATGAGGCATTTGTTTTATCCTTTGTATTCCTATGCATATCAATTGATAAAACTATCCAAGAGTGTTGTTTCGGTTTAAGTTATCATGTGTGAGGCACATGGTTGTAAGACCTTGAAACAAATGAGACATCATTCTAAATATCCCTAGTCAGTCATTGTTATGGGAATAACAATGAATTAAGACTAGTATGCTCTCTCTGATATTATGAGTTCTGTCTTACGGATCATTAGGATAAGAGTGTCAATCAGAGATCATAGATACATGTTAAAGAACATGGTATCTGGATACGATCCACTCATGAGAACACTATATGGTATAAGTCATAAGTGTTTCTCATATGCAAGTTTTGTATCGGAGTTCTTAGACCTGAAATCTCTATGAAACTCTTTATGAATTACTGTGTACTTTGACATACACCTAACGTGCTCGTAACAGAGTGACAAGTACGGGTATGATTGGGTATGCATTGATTCATGTTAGAGAGCATGAGAGAAGTGAAGGGATTACCCCTCTCAATAAGAGAGAAAATATCATCGGCCACTTGATCAGTGAACTGAGAAGTGTATGGCCATACCGAGATGAAATAATGAGTAATCATTATTTATCTGAGAGTTCAGTGTCACTGGAATATCAAGAAAGGAATTAATATATATATAAGGATGACTAGTTCCATGCCTTATATTAATTCTGATATTTATGGGTAAGGGACAATGCAAAATTGCATTAGGTCACTAAATGCCATATGCATTTTCATTTAATTTGGAATGCTATAATATCTTGCTAGAGAATATATGTAGCCTTTGAATTAATTTATTAATTCATTGCCAACATTAAATGGACCTATAGGATCGCACACAAAGCATTGGGCTTAAAATACTTAAATTAAGTATTGGGCATTAATTTGGGCTTTTAATTAAAGTTAAATTAATGTATGTAATGGGTTATAAAATTGCTATTGGGCTTTGATCCATGAGAGAGAGAAATTCAGCCCACAAGGTTTAATTTCAATTAATTAATTATGTTACATTAATTAAGTTAATTGGGTATTAAAGCCTAAAGGAATTTAAATTAAATTAAATCACTTATATAATTAATGAAGTGGCCGAAATTCCAAGAGGGAAATCAAGGAATTTCGGCACATGTTTATTATTTATATTAAGTATTTTCATTTAATTAAATGTCTTATGTTTTATTTCAAATTTGAATTTAAATTCAAAAGAGTTTAATTTAAAATATATTACTTATCTTTAGGAAGTGAAAGAGTTTGAATTAATTATCTTAGGATAGTTAAATTCAGATCAATGACTTGCCAAAGGATAAGCATATATATTAAAAGAAATAAAACCCTAAAATGAGAGAAAGAAGTTGGCGTGAAAGAGAAAAAAAAAACCCTAGCCACCTTGCTTTTGGCGTGAACTCTCTCTCTCTCTCTCTTATTAATTTCTTTTAGCCAATTTTCACAAGGAGAAAGGATAGTTCCTCATTCTCTTGTGATCTTGGGTAGTAAAAGCAACCTAAGAGAAGTACAAAATCAAATTTTGTAGCTTCAAACTATAGCCATTACACAATACCTTAAAAGAGAGCTAGCAATCTCGATTTTAAGCAGACGGTGCAATTGTGTGTGTGAGAATAGAGGGAGTGGCATAAAAGGCTGTTCCTTGGCATTGGTGATCGAGATCTAAGGCGGATAAAGTCACCTTAGTTGCTGGGCATCACCAAATTCAATTTTCAAAAGGCATCATAAGTTGTAAGTAATACAACCCTAAAATTGCATGTTTCGATTCTTGCTTTGAATTTGTATGGTATGTATGATGAAAAATTTTTGTTTTTCCGCTGTGCCATCATCACATTCATACCATGTCATATTCCATCAAAAAGGATGATAATTAGCTAATTCTAGGTGAAATTTAGGGTAGAAATCAAATAGATTTTTACTTAATGGAAGAAAAATAGTGAAGGAAGATGGAGATGTTGTTTCAGCCATGGAGTGTGAAGAAGATGGCTGAATGTTTTTTGAAATTTCTACATATTTCTATGCTTTTTTATGTACCTAAATGGAAGGATACGATTGGTCCAAGTACTAGTTGATTTAAGGGTTATTATGTTGCCACTTGTCATACTCCTATTAGTTCTAATATTTTCTTTATCAAATTTTTATCAAAATTTGATAGAAAATATTGAAAAATATTTCTCAGAATATAAATAAATTTTTGGACCAAAATTAGATCATTTTGATAAATTTTTCAATCCGACAGTGCATTATCGGTTTGATAATTCATTGTTTCGTGTCAACTTTATTTTAATTTTTTACTTCTAAAAATTTATTTATATCATTCTAATGGTCTCCCATGTTCAGAATAACTTTTTGAAATTACAGATAATTTTTTCATGCTTGGCTAAACTCTAGGTCAACCTATGCACTATTCATACCAAAATTGTGACTTATCTTTATTTTTGACTTTTAAGACCCTATTTGTCCTCAATTTCACATCAAATTACACTTTTAGACTCATCATAAATTTTAATTTTTAGTACTCATGAAAAGTGCTCATGGATCTCGGGTGATACCCTTTAGCTTAGTGGCACTATTCACGACCTAAAAAGTATTATTCATATAGTTGGAATTTTTAGGGCACTACACAAATTCATAACATCCAAGGGTTGAAGCAAATAATGTATTCCATAGGCAGTTAGTGAATCATTTTTTTCCTCAAAAGCTAATTTAATTCTAGAACTATCAAAAAATCAAGATTTGTTGAAGCAATTTTCAAGATAAGTCTTAATCGGGAGGAAATTAGGTCTACAACAAGTTATAATTATCCAAGTGTTGACCTTAATTCAAAGCAAAAAGATGAAAAGAAAAAAAGATTTCCAAAAGGGTGTAAAAAGAACAATGGACAACTTATACTTCCATGCCAAAAGCAAGCTCAACCAAGTTCTAAAGCTAAAAGAGAAAAACACAAAAGAAAGTTTTGCAATTTAGGGTAGACCTTATGACATCAATTTACTGTCAAAGCTGTAAAGTGTCAACCTATAAGGGCTTAAAAAAGGGGTAATTTTTGAGATAATGAAAGGTATGTAAAGGATAAACATGTGAATCCAAATGACAATTCCCAAAGCTATGTTTGGGAGAAAGCACAAATGGCCATAGTCATTTCATATAGATTGGTCTAAACCAAGGAAAGGGGACAAGTTAACATTAGAAGGGTGAAGAAATTCTCCTTACCATATATATAGTACTTGGGACGAATATTTCTCTTGGAATAAGAAAAAGGATAGAGATTAAACTCTCTAAAGAAAGGCCTTTAGAGATGGCTATGAAATTATCCTTCACATTCCAAAAGTTAGTAAGAATTGTTCAACCAAGAAAAGACTTGACCAAATCAAGGAATATCCATTATTTCTTTCTGTAATTATTCCTTCATTTTTGCCAATTTGTGTATAAAAACAAGAAATTTCTCTTACATTAAAATTCATATAAATTCATTTTAGGAAAATATGCATGGTATGCATTTAGTCATTTTTGAGATAGGCAAAAGAACATTAAGAAAAAAGCTTCCAATGCTCAAGAAAATTTTTATAATTTAATTCATTTAATTATTGCATGAAAAAATTTCATTTTCTATCTTTATAAAAATTTATTAGACTATATTCACATCAACAAAAATACACTTTATTCTTTCAATAATCAAACTATTTTATGAAAATGGCTTATCTCTAATTGTCTCATGAAAATGGCTTCTCTCCATCTGCCTCATGAAAATGGCTTTCCTTCATTTACCTAATGGAAAAGTTTGAATCCAACTTCCTTATGGAAATGGCATATCCCCATCTGCCTTATAGAAATGGCTTCTTTTCAATTGCTTTATGGAAATGATTTCCCTCCAACTACCTCATCGAAATGACTTTTTCCCATCTGCTTTACAAAAACAGCTTCCCTTCAACTACTTTATGGAAATGGCTTCCCTTTAATTGTCTTATGGAAATGAATTTCCCTAATCTACCTTATGGAAATAACTTCCCTCCACCTACCTTATGGAAATAGCTTCCCTTCACTCGCTTTATGGAAATTGCTTTTCCTCATTCGACTCATAGAAATGGCTTCCCTCAAATTACCTTATAGAAATAACTTCTCCTTATTTACCTCGTGGGAAGGTAGGAATTTCTAATTCTCATAGGGAGGTAAGAATTTCAAATGCTTATAGAAAGCTAAGAATTTTTAACTCTAATATTTCAATTTTTTTTCTTGTGTTTTAACTTTTAAGTCAAAATTTAGTAAATTAAGTAGACAACAATAGCACTTTTTAAACCAACAACAGTTGTATCCCTTAACAGATAATACTTATATCCTTTAAGATGGTAATGGTTGTATCCATAAGCCGACATAGTCTAATCCCTCAGTAGACAAAACTCACACCTTATAATAAAACATCATTCACATTCTAAGCCAAGCCAATTGTAGTCTCACCCTTTACACCGATAACAGTCACACCCTTTAAATGGACAACAATTGCATCTCTAAGTTGACAAGTCATACCTTTTAAGCTGACAATAGTTGTACCCTTTAGCCAACAACAATTGCACCCGTTAAGCCGATAATAAGCATGTCCTTTAACTCGACAGTAGTCGCACCCTAAAGTCGACAATAGTCACACTTTTAAGCTAATAATAGTCTCACCCTTCAATCCAATAGTGATCACATCCTTTAAATCGACAACAATTGCATCTTTAAGCTAAGTCTACAATAGTTATACTCCAAAATTGACAACAATCATAACCCTAAGCTAAAAACAATTACACCCCAATCTAAGCCAACAATAGTCGTAGCTTTAGCTGACAATAGTCATATCCTAGAGTGTAAAATGACCTAATTAATATATTTGTATTATTAGCTATTTTGCATGACCTAATTTCATTGGAAACATGCAAAAGGGGCAGCTTTAGATACTTAATTTTATCCGGGGTCCCTGTTAATATGTGAATGAAACATTATTATTTTTGCATTTATTTATGAAGGTATTAGATTATCATAATATCTAAGTTCCTTTTATAATTTTATCTTTAATTTTTCCAATGTGGTAATTAATTTATAAATTATTTATTTTTCTTATGTATTTGTAGTGAATTATTAAATAAGAAAATAAAAAATATAAAGAAGTATAAAGAAATATAAAATAATATAAAAATGTATTATTTAGTTCATTAATGGCACAAAAAATACATATCTTAAATACAAAAATGTGAAAAAATTAAATTAAAATTAAATGAAAATAAAAATAAAAATAAATGAAAATTATTGTTATGGGCTTAAGAATACATCACAACCTAATTTAGGAATCTAATACTGAATAAAGGCTCAATTAACATAAAGCCTAAGTCAATTATAAAGGCCATGTAAAAGGAGTAAAGAATTGGTGGGTTTAAACCATTTGCCACATTTTTCTTCGGCCCAATAATTGATCTAAGCCCATTTTTCAAAATACCTTAAAATTGTCTATCCAAATTAAAAAGTTATTCTGGAATTTCCAAAGACTATTGCAATAATTTTGCGTACACAGTAAAATTTTTATAGGAACTTGGATAAAAAAATTTGCAAGAATTTATGGGTCAATACTTTTAAGTTGAGGTTATTTTCTAATAATTAACCTTTAGTTATTAAAGTTATCAATTTTTTTTCATTATAAATAAATGTGTTTTGAGGTTAAAAAGGGGGATAAAAAAAGCAACAGACTAAGATATTAGGGGAAAACATATTGAATAAGCAATAAAAAAGAGAGAACAAAGTAGTAGGAGGAAGAGATAGTCAAATTTCTACCATTTTAGATACAATTTTTAAAATCCAACAAAAATGTAAGGCCAAAACACTTATAGAAAGAGTAATGGTATGTTCACTTAGGGAAATTGTTCTAATTTTCTAGAAAACTTTTCTATAGAAAATGAAAAATAGAGATTGTGTTTAAATTAGTGAAACTTCCAAAATAGAAAATGGAAAATAATTATTCTAATTTTTTAAAATTACAAATAATATAGAAACTTACTCCAACATGTTCTCTAAATTTTCTCTTATAAAAATAGAGTCCAAAGTTCCATTGAAAACATAGGATTTTTTGTATCAATGTTATGACGTGCATTGGAGCCCATTCGGTTCAAGTTAGTTTCTTAGAGGCCCACTTTTAGGGGTCTAAGACCAAATGAGCCTCGTTATAACTCACAAATTGGCCACTTTGTGATAGAAAGGGTTTTAGGCCTAATTTATTGGTAATGGTCAACCCATGAAGGCATATAATATGGGCTCAAAGAGGCAGGTTTCATGGAATTGCCATCCAACAAAATGTTGAAAAATAAATCTCAACCTTTTGATGCCCAAATAGAGATTGGTGTTCGGAACATCACTCTTTACTTGGCACCTCGGTTAGGTGTTTCTTATAATTATTTTTTTATTATTAATTCACTACCTCCTTTCTCACATGATGCAATACAATTTAAATTAAATAAACATATTAAGTAGTTTAAAGAAGGCAATAAATAAAGTAGTAAATAAACAAAATCCTACTTAAGTTATTATAAAGTAAATTGTCCAATTGGAAAATTAGTACATACATAAATCGGAACATTTATTGGGTTAGGAACATTGGTTCCCTCATGCACATTTTATAAAAAATATTTTATTATGTTGTGTAAATTTGGACTAAAAGTTGGACATTGGTCCATATTTATTAAAGAAAACCCAATTAATTAGTAAAAATGATTTAAGTGAAATTTTCATCTTAACATGTAGAAAGAATGATTTTATTACTACCTATTACATCCCCCATAATAAATACAATTAAAATGAACAAAATACCAAAAATTAAATAATAAAATGAAACATAAAGAAAACTAAACCTAAATGTAATATGTAGTAATATAAAAGGAGAAAGTGAACCAATTAGGAGCATGATTCCTAAAGCATGACCACCCCTCAAGAAGCTCTAGATGCACATCAAACCAATTGCTTACACAAAAATATAAGAAAAACCAATCAATTAACATTTTAAGAGAAAATAATCATAAAGAAAAAAAATTAAAATAATACACAAAAGAACCATACTAAAAAAACATAAGCATGTATGTAGAAGTGAAAATATTCATATAAAAGTGCAAAATGACTTAGAAAACAAATATTAAGAAAAGGACATAAACAAACATGAAAAGGGATAAAAAAAACATTTATAATAAGAAAATATCCAACCACAGATGCCCTTGACCAAAAAAGGGATAGGACGAGAGGAAAGCATTGTGATGTCCCATCTATCACGTTGATGGATGGGCATTTATGATGCTTTCTTCCCGTCTGCCACTCAAAAGACAGATACAAAAAGCTAGGCTTTATGCCAAAATATACGAAGGCCATAAATAAACCTTAAATATATGATTTTAGAGTCTTAGAGAATTCCATATCTAAGTACTATCCTAACTCACATTTTAATTAGATAAGAACAACAAATATCATGTAAAATAATAACTTATACATAAGAAACAAAACATGCATCAGTGGGGAAATTATTCTAGCATATTAGCAAATCTGGATCATCATGGCATCTCCATTAACATGCAAATTCGAGTAAACAATGCGAAAATATATGTTACAACATCACTAAACAACATACATACTCATATGTTTATGAGAATGAATTAAAGGGAGAGAGAACCTAGAATAGTACCCTTAGGATATTTTGATTCTATAGGTATTGCAATGTCGATCTCTGCTCTGATCCTCAATTTTGTGTTGTGTTTAAGTTTCTTTGCTTTTTTTTGTTGAATGCAATATGAACTTCATCTCTTAAGAAAAAAAAATAGATTTTTCTCTCCTAAGAACTATGTTTTTTTTCTTTTCAAAATCAAAATCTAGCTCCCTTTAAAATACCCTAGTTTTTGGTTTTTATACCTAAAAAGGAGTTCGAGACTCACTCCAACTCTAACTCTCTAGATATAGAAGGATCAAATCCCCTCCAAATTTGGAAAAATCTTTAAATCCTCCTAATTTTAGATTTTGAAAACTAGAAAATGTGGACATTTTGGAAATGCACCCACATACGGGCATCCTTTATGACAGACGGTTATCCCTCACACAATTCTCTATAAATTATAAAAATACCTCTTATTTGCCCTGGATTAGAGGGAATTGGCAACAAAAGTCCATCCCTCACATGATAGACATTTGTCTGTCATGGCTAAAGTTCCTCAGCCAAGGTTTTTTATGCTCTTTTGTGAAAATCTTCCAAAAAGCACTTAAAAAAACATAAAGTTTCTATAAAAACATGAAAAATCAAGGTTAGAGCTTTCAGAATCATGTTCTCTAGCACATGAAAAAGTACCATTGAAAAGGGTTTCACAACCTAAATCTAACAGAGATTAACATACAACCATTGTGCAAAAAGTGAAATTAATGATTAGAACTTGTGATGATTAAAATAACAAGAAAGACTTTTTATATTACCTTTAGTGTAATTACTCGATTAGATCACTAAATGTTAGATTCATGGACCATTGTTGTGTTGAAATAATCAAAAGCACTTGGAAACATATAAAGAGCTAAGTGCCAAAAATAACCTTTTTACACTTGGAAGCCTTTTTTGAATACCTTTGTAAAGACAATATATACTAACTTTTAAACTCAATTTCTCCAACCTTCTTTCAACAATTGGCCAATTCCTTAAATAAGGAAGAGTGCATGGGCGTACAAGTGGTCATGCATAGGTGTACATGCATATAAGTCAACCCACTTATTGACTTGCTTTTGAAGAGCTCACCCACTTTTGGGCTCTGCAGCCGTATAACCAATAATGCATTAGCATGCAACTCAAGTACCTAAGGCCATTTACTTGAAAAGGAAAGATTCCCATGATGCATGCCAGTACGTCCTTTATGCAAGGCAGTACAAACCTAAAAATGGAAAAAACCTATCATCTTGGCTGAATAATGAGATATCCACTATGGGCAAGGGTCTATAAGCCCATGTGCATGGGTGTGCAAGGCTTAATACTTGCTTAATTTGTCTTTTAAGCTCTCAATTGAGGATATTTCTCATTGTTCAACCTTTTGTCCCACTGAATCACTTAAATCAAGAATAAAAACATTTTAAAATACTTTTCTACAAAGGATTTCAACACAAAAAGGATTCACTATCCTTGATCCACTGTCTTTTAAGGAGTAGTTTTACTCATTAGGTAACCCTAACAAAAGCCTCCTCAGGACCTAGTGTCTATAGTTTTCCCCAACTTTAGGAAGGCTAGTAGATATGAGATTCTAGATGAGCCCAAAATCAGAGTAAAAGAGAGAGACACTTACCTGATGAGGTGATCTCTCTGTTTGCTTCTTAAGAAGGCTTAATTGGTGATCGATGCCAGTCTATGGCACATTCCCTAGTTCGAAGGCAATTCCTCTTCTACGACTATACCCTGACCTAAAGGCGATCCCACTCTATGGCTATACCTTGGCTTGAAGGCGATCCCACTATATGGCTATACCTTAATTTGAAGGCGATCCCACTCTATGGCTATACCTTGAGGTGATCCCACTATGTTTCTATACCTTGAGGTGATTTACTATATGGCTATACCTTGAGGTAATCCCACTATGTGGCTATACCTTGGTTTGAAGGTAATCATCGAGGCAATCCTACTATGTAGCTATACCTTGGTTTGAATGCGATCCCACTCTATGGCTATACCTTGAGGTGATCCTACTATGTGACTATACCTTTAGGTGATCCCTATAGCACCCTTATTCTATAATCTATACATATCACTTTATTCATCTCATTACACATGTTCTACTGTGCATCATAAACATATATCAACTATATAGAGAACTGATATTCATACTTAATCCATAAGAGTGCTAAACTATTAAAACTTCACAATATACATTAGAGTCTCTGTACAAAAATATAACCGCTAATAACATCTTACAAAATAGTTATACTTTTACAAGATTTCCAACACAACATAAAACCTTTGAAATACAAAAAAGGAATAAAAAGACAACTATATACTTTATAGTCTTCAAAGACTTGTGTTGGCCAGCCAACTACAGATATCAATCCTGAGAGAAAGTCTTAACCTTGCAACCTACACGGATGAAACACCCGTGCTAAGCAATAAAGCTTAGTGGGGAACTAAATCATGATAGACGACCACTCACAGTGATCGTCAACAAGCATCCAACATGCTTCAAATGTAACAATGATTTATTTCAAGAAATGAAAGAAATTAAACATTTAAATTCACTTATAGAAATCATACAATGTAATACATATAAGAATAAAGGACACATATATATAGAGAGCATTTAGCAATTAACATGCAATTTGTTTTTGTACTAGCAGTATAGATACATATGTATATTGAGCATTCTTTTAGACTTGGGTTTTGTATGCAACAAAAGGAATTTCATATGTAGAATAGTATAAAGTCAACTAAGAATTTGCATGCCTTATTAAACTTTTCTTAACCTTGATAATAAAGCCTGCACTATTCTAAAGAGGTGGATAATGGATTATACGGTGGTACCCGAAGGTACTAGGTCACCCGAAGGCACCAAAGAGATAATAGGTCATCCGAAGGCACCAAGGAGATACCCGGAGGTATTAAATGATGATCCCTTGTAGGGATAAAACTGTATGATAAATCGGTGGACCCAAACGAGGTCAATCAAATAACATGGATCCAAACGGGGTCAATCAAATAACATGGACCCAAACGGGGTCAAGCAAATAATATGGACCGGTCATGCGGACCCAAACGGGGTCGGCTACAACCCACACGAGGGTTGTTTAAATTAACTTTAACTTTTAAACCCAAACAGGGTCACTATACTTTTAAATTCAAATGGACCTAAAGAGGTCAAAATGTTCAAAAGCAGCTGCAAGTTACCCTTATAGGCATGCCTATCTATCCACTTCCTAGACTCAACGCAGGCAGTAACATCTATTTACTTTATCTTTCATTTATTCATTCATATTCTTATATGCACATGTATTCTCTTGGGTAACTATGAATAATGTACTCATACACATGTTCATGTGTAACTTTCTGTAAATCTGTGAACATGTTCACTGTTGGGTATTACTATTTTGTACTTATAATCCCTTCAAATCAAGTAGCTATTTTACATATGTAATATGATGATACATAACATCATGCTCTATTGGGTTTCTTAAATCAATGATGTGTATGATCATGTTCACAACAGTTTAACCTATGTGCGTATGTATGTGTATGACTATAAATATACAATCACTGATAATTATACAAATGACTATAAATATTCAATATGCACATATATGTAAATATATGTTCATATAAGATGATAAGGAATTTCTGATAATATACACATGAATACGAGTATAATCAGCACAATACAATTATCTGTGAATGAACATATGTCACTGTCTTCATATACTCTTTGTATAGTGGCATATAAGCGCAACATATAAGTATATACATGTAAGCATAATTTCATGTAATAAATCATGTACATAAGTTTGAATATATGTGATTATACCTATCTTTATTGTCAATCATATTACATGCTATTATAATTCAATGTGTAATCATATATACACATATTTAACATAACTATATTTAAACCAAATATAGAAAACAAATTAAAATTCTTCCTACACAAATCTGCACAGGGGCAGCTTTCTGGATCAAAATTAGGTGCCCTTTTTGGTCTAGTAAATATTATTTTTAGGCCATGTGTCCTTCTACAATTTCATTCCCCTATATGTCTTGTTTCTATAACATCAAAATTTGTCACAATATCTCATCTATAATTCAAGATATTCAAGAAAAACCATTGGTTGTTCATAAATTCAGAAACAGTTATTTTTACCCTTCCTTGTGTGCCTAGTTGTGTTTCCAACTATCCATGCAAAGCCATCCATGCCCTTAGGGTTCATCCTTCTGATGTCAGGGTGCTTGCTGAGCCCTTTAAACCTATTATGCTCAATTTACTATTCTATAGCCCTTACTATTTTAATGGCAATGAGACTTATGCATTGGGTGCTACCCTTTTCATGTGCTTAGCCCATTACCTGTGTATCACTAATAGAGGTGGCACTTTGGGGGACTACAAATTATTTGACATTGTTAATGGCATTTGTGAAGGACTAACCCCTTTTCCAATGATCATCGTGGAGAAGTTACTCAAACTGGATGCCCTGAATGCTAACCCAACTGCCTTATTTACTAGTAGTCCTCTACTTCTTTAGGTATCTATAGTCATTTGTTTTTAAGATAGTGCACCCCTTGTGGGATTTCACACTAGCTTTTCTTTGTGGAAAATGTGTCTTTTTATAGATTTTCACGTAACCTTGTGCCTAATTTTGCCTAAAATGGACACCAAGCCATTCCAACGGCTTTTACATTTATTGTTATTCTCACTATTCTTTTGTTTAACACTTTTTCTTTTTTTTTTTAGATATGGCAGCAGGAAAAGCTTAAAATGTTGGCTGACCCTCCACCCTATGTAATGGATGTTTATTCCTGAGGTTTTTTTGGTGCCCGTATGTGATGGTATTGGATTGGTTTCATAGAGGAGGGCATTATGTGGTTGAGCCCCATGGTAGAATGGAGTGTGAGTTTTATTGACCCCTAAATCCATGTCGAGTATGTGACTCGCGATAGAAGTTTTAGATGTGTCCCTCTTTACAGTCTTTAGAAGGCTACCTTCTACATCATCGCTCACTACACTCAACAATTCGGCCTCAGACAAGAGATCGTGCGCACACACCTAAACTTTGGGGGAGGGGATCTGACAATGCCTTCGTCACAAGCTACCACTACATCTGGAGACACTTACCTGTGAGGACCAACATTTTTTTGGCAAACATCTGTGACTTTAAAACTAGTGTGGGGTACCGCTTGTAGATTATAGAGGCAGCTGATACCAAAGCATTCCTGTTGAGATGCCCAGGCAGGAGAAGCCATGGTGAGGGTAGTACTGATTGATCAGTTCTGCTAAGTGAAAGTTTGTTGTTGTTATTATTGCTTTCTTTTGCTTTTCCTTTGGCATGTAATATTTGCACAATGAGGCTGGTTGTTGGGACGTAGGTTTTTTTTTCTTACTTGTATTTGCTATCATGTTTGCATGATGTTTTTATGCTACTTTTATAAATACATAACATGCCTACTTTTGTGCTAATTAGAGTGTATAAATTATATTATTTATGCATTCTCACATGATCACAACTTGCAATAATAATAATCATAACATCACACTTAATACAGTACACAACTTTCACTTAATCTCGGATAATGACATCGATAATGTGTCCAACTGCTGTCGTCAATTAGCTTTTGCGAGTTTTTTTGATTGAGTATTTTCTTTCAACCCTTAATTTTTTCCTAAGGTGCCTTTTTTCAAATTTTTCTTAGCAGGGTACCCATTCTTAGCAAGGCTGCCTTTTTTTGGGTTTTCGACCCACGGGCTATTATTCTTTTGATTGATTTTTTTTAGCCATGGAACCTTTTCAACCTATCGATGTTAACCAATTCTTTGAACTCATTCCCATTTCTATCTGTGAGAATAGCCACTCCTTTAGAAAGCAATTTCTTCAGAATCAAAGGACCCTTGTAATTGGGTCTAAACTATCCTCTGTAGTTTAGTAGGCTAGGTCTCATTTTCTTAAACACCAAATCTCCCTCTTTTAAATGATGGACTTTAACCTTTTTCCTAAAAGATTGATCTAATCTTTTCTGATATAACTGATTGTGGTAATAAGCTCTTATCTGGTTCTCATCTAGTAGGTTCAGTTATGCCATTTTATGCTCTACCCACTCCATTTCTAGCAACTTGGCTTTCAGTACAACCCTTAGTAACTGTAATTCAATCTCTTTTGGTAGCACTACTTCTGAGCCACATACGAAGGAGAAGGAAGTGGTTCCCTTAGAAGTTATGATAGTGGTTCTGTACTAGCAGAGTGTGAATGGTAGCTTTTTGGCCTAATCTTTATACATTTGCATAGTATTAGATAGGATCTTTTTCAAGTTCTTATTAGTAGCTTTGACTTCTTTGTTTGCTTATAGATGGTAAGAGATGACTTGTGATGATAGATTCTATACCTTTAGAGTATGTGTCTAGTTTCTGCTTGAAACTGAACCCTATTATCTAACACTATGTGGTGAGGCACCCTGTACCTACATACCAAATTTCTCTTGATGAATTGGGCCATCTCTAGTGCCTCCAATCTCTTAAAAGACTCAGCTTCTACCCATTTTGTGAAGTAGGTGATGGAAACTATAATGTATTTATGACCGTTATAAGCTATTAGGTGGATTTCTCTAATGATGTCTATCCCTTAAACTAAAAAATGATAAGGTGAGGATAGATTGCACAACTCTAAAACTAGTGACTCAAATCGGTATATTGTTGGCACTGATGGCACATCTTCACATATTTGGAGCAGCCGGCATCCATAGTTAACCAAAAGAATCCTTATCGAATATTTTTCTAGCCAACATCAATTTATACATATGAGCCTCACATACCCCTGCATGAGTTTCTTCCATGACTTTGTTTGTTTCTCTCTCATCCAAGCATTTTAAATGAATGCCATCAACCTATCTCTTGTATAAGATCTAGCCTACACTGATGAACTAGCTAGACAATTTTTGAATTATCTTTTGATCTTTCTCAGTTGCTTCTTGGGGATCTTGGAATTTTCCAAATAATTCTAGACATCATAGTACTAGGGCTTGCCATTAGATCCATTTAAACTCATGAGGTTCTTACTTTCAAAGTATGGCTTGGTTGAGCTCGTCACTATTACCGATCTCAAAACTATCCATTTAGATTTATCCCATATAGATACCAAGGTTGTCAAGGCATCTACCAATTGGTTCTCATCTCATAGTATGTGTCTGAAGGTGCATGTCTCAAACTAACTGCTCAATCTCCTCAAATATTCCATATAAGGTACCAGCCTTTCCTCTCTGATGGACCATTCCCCTTTGGTTAGGTGAATTACTAAGGATGAATCTTTGAACACCTCGATAGTCTTCACTCTTAGTGCTGTCAAGGCTTTCACCCTATGTATACTAGCTTTATACTTTGCTTCATTATTAGTCACTTTAAACCCCAATTTCTTTGCCAAGGAAAGTTTTTCACCATCAAGTGTGATAAGAATGACCTTTGCTCCAGGTCCTTTGTTGTTGGTAACCCTGTTGAAGTACATTTACTAACCTTAAATCATTATGACACTAACGCTTTCATCTGGAAATTCATACTCAACCTGGTCTCCTTCCAATGGGTGATCAATAAGGAATTTTACAATAGCCCTTCCCTTCATTGTCTTCCTAGTTATATATTCCACTTTAAACTCCTGCAAGAGCAACAACCACCTTCCTATTTTCCTTAGTAGGGATGGTGCTGACTGGAGGTATCTGAGTGGGTTGTGCTTAGCCACTGCTTGGATTTTATAGGAGTAAAAGTAATGCCTTAACTTCTTTCAGAGCCATATAACTTACAGACAGATCTTCTCCACATCTATATACTCGATCTCATATGGTAAAAACTTTTTGCTCAAGTAATACATGACAAACTCAGCTTTGGCATCACCATCTTGAGATAATATGGCCCCTACTGAACCCTATTCCACAGCTATGTACAGGATCATAGGCTTTAATGGTATGGGTGGCTGGAGAACTGAGGCATGCAGTAAGTATTCTTTGATGGTGTCTAAGGCCTTCTGATAATCATCGTTCCCCTTGATTGGCTTATCCTCGCTCAAAAATTTAAAAATAAGCTCACATATAGAGGTGAGCTTAGCAATGAATCAGTTGATGTACTGAATCCATCCTAAGAACCCTCTAATCTCTTTTTCCATTTTCGGCACTAGCATCTCCTAAATTGCTTTAACCTTATCTGTATCCCCTTCTGGTTGATGACATGCCCTGATAGCTTACCTAATTTTACTTTGAATAAACACTTCTTCGGATTGAGATGGAGATTGTACTTGTCAATCCATTGTAAAAACATCTCTAAAGCATTAAAATGACCTTCCCTTGTAGCTCACTTAATCATCATATCATCAATATACATTTTGACTTCCTTATGGATCAAATCACCAAAGATCTTAGTAGCCATTTGTTGATAAGTAGCTCCTGCATTCTTCAGTCCAAACAGCATAACCTTATACGTATAAGTTCCCTATTTAGTAATGAAGGTTGTCTTCACCCTATCTATTATTTTGTTTAAGATCTGGTTGTATCCTGCGTACCTATCAACAAAACTATACATCATACACTTTGCTGCACTGTCAACCAATAGATCTATACGGGGAGTGGAAAGTTATCTTTCGAGAAAGCTTTATTTAAGTCTTGATAGTCTACACACATTTATACCTTTCCATCTTATTGGACCTCGACCAAGAACTTTGCTTTAATTTATCTCTTTACTTCTTCTTTCACCTTTTTTGCCCATTCTAGCTTGAGTCTTTGAAGCTTATGTTTTACTAGCTTACCATCCAGATATGTTGGAATGGCATGTTTTGCAACATCTCTGTCAATCCTAGGCATGTCTTCATAGGTCCAAGCAAATACGTTTTCATATTTTTTCAATATTCTTTCGAATTTTATCCTATCTTTAGGGGTTATGTCAGATGCAATCAAGATCTCTTTAGGATTATCTTGGGTTCTGAGATTAAATAGAGTAGCATTTGTTGAATTAATGTGAAAAATGAATGAATTGTGATTATGATCATGCATAATGCAACCAGATGAGACATTGCACAAATAAGCAAAGTTATTCATCTTATTAACTTGAGCAAAAAAGGGTACATCATTATAAAATAATTTCAGAATATAAATTACATTAGCAAAATAATCATCTTCCAAATTAGGGATGGCTGATGTAGCAGCAGATGCCTCTCCTTCTTCTAATGGTGTCTCTTTCTCAAGAATTGTATCCTCACACTCAAACTTCTCTTTTTCTATGGCCTTGGGGGCTAGGGATTATGGCATCAGTACCTCCTCGAGGTGACCCAAATCCAAATTGGCAAGCTTGCCAATAACTTTTTAATCCCAGAACCCCAGTACAGGCTTCATGGTTTCAGCTGACTAATCAAAGACATCATCAAAGATTTCAAATCTAGGAACAATCTTTCTTTGAACCACCATAGGTTTGGCCTCCTTATAATACTTGTATTCCTCATATGTTGGCACAAAGCTTTCCAAGATATAAGGAACTTTTCTCGGCTATAGATCAGGTTGCCTCTTAGCATTATTCTTACAATAGGCCAAACCTTTCTTGTCCCTCTAGCCCATTAGAGCAACAAGTATAGGGATCCCCTAAGAGTTTTTTCCTCATCCGACACTTGGTAAATCATTCATTTTCTTTATTATATTAACAACCTGAGAGCTTGCATAATCTATTTTTTCTTCCTCAACACCAATTTTGACCATGTGAGACCCGTTAAAATGTTAATTAGCTATGCTCAAAGTAGACATTGACTTCTCTCTTGCTGCTTTAATAGTGACTATACCACCCTCGTGCAAAATTCGGACCATCTAGTGCAAAGTGGAAATGACCCCTCCCAGCTTGTGAAACAAAGGTCACCTCAGTAATAGAGAGAAATTAGTTGGTATCTATAACACTACAAAATTTGCCTTAGTTTCAATCATCCTCGTCTTCATTATTGCCCTAAAAGTGACAATAGCTTGCTTTTTGGAGTTATCATAAGCCGTTATAGTAAGTCGAGATTTAGTGAGCATGGTCTCTTCAATACCATAAGCTGCCATTGCTGTTGTTAGAGAGTATGCCCTATAGACCATGTAAAAGGGATGAATTTCATATGTATGAATTTATATTCTTAATAAAAGGCATTATTCATTTATTAATGCTATGTTTAAATACATGAGTTCGTAAATCTTAAATTAATAAATGAAGTCCTTGATATTATAAACACAGTGCAAAGACAATCATAAAAGTGTTCATGATATGAGGTGTCTATTGCATGCAAATGTGTTAATATCTAAATATCCCTAGTCATAGAATTAACAAGATAGGATATTGTTAATTCAGATAGACTAGCGCATGTTATGCTTCTTGAATGGTTCAAGTAGTGGTTCTCATAACTGTGATTATGGAAGATAATCAAAGCTAACATGTGGATGCTTATTAGAAGAACAAGTTCATTGGAGACCTACAAAGAGAATCCTCACATGGATATTAAATCTATGTCAGTGAGGAATCTCTTCATAGCAGTTGTGCAAGTATCCTTAGACTTGAGATCGCCAAAGTTATCTTAAGTAGCAAGTGGTATATTTTGACTCCATAACTTATTAGTTCCAACTGGGAGTGAACATAGTTAGGAGATTGGGTATATCATGATCTACTTGAAGATAGTTGAGTGATTGACAAAGGATTCACCATTCCAGATTTAATAAGGGAAGTTATCTCGCATGATTCTATAATTGCCTTGTTTAGATAATCTCTGGCCAGAGTAATATGCCAAGATAGATAGAGATCCATGAAAGGCATTTTAGGAATAATGGTTAAATTAATAGAACATACATAATTAGATTTATATGAGTTGATAGAAATCCATACTCAGAATCTAATTGAGATAAGAGTGGTGAAAGGAGTAATTGAACAGTAACTGTTTCTATGGAAGGGTATAGTCAAACCACTTGAATTTCCTAACCTTTAGGTAGTCATGATGCCTAGCTAGAGGCCAATCATGAATTGTATAATAATGTATCAAGAATATCAATGGGGATTGATAAAATGATTTAAAGGAGTTTAAATCATGTGAGTTTTTAATAGAACTCACAATTACATATTATATTGCTATTATGGAAAGGAACCCAATAGGTTACATACATATAAAGAAAAGGATAAAATGATAAAATGACAAGGATAATAATATTTGATATTATTATGGGGATAGATAAGTGAATAAGATAATAATTAATTAAAGAGTTTAATTAATTATGATCAAGCAAAATTGTTCGTGAAACTTTTGAGAAATGTTCTATAAAATTAGACCTAATTGAAATAATGTATTTCATAATTAATTATTATTGGACTATAAGTGTTATAGGGATGATATAATAATTAATAGATCCATTGGAGGAATTACAGAGGCCCAGAGAAGTAAAGTTGGAGCAAAAACCCTCTAAAAGAAGGGTCATATGCCAACTCCAAAACAGAAGGCCTTAGAGGCCTATTTCTTGGACCAAAATAAATTAAATATGTTATATAAGTGTTATGGAGCCTACATATTTAATTTGGTTGGATTTGGAATTCATTTGGGTAATTAAATCCAAGTATATGTACAAAGGGCCTAGTTTGTGGGTTTTGTGCATAGTCTTTTGTGAAAGGGCTTAAATTGGATTTAATTGAGCCCAAATAATTATAAATAATTCCAAAAGCCCAATTAATAATTTTACAGAAATTTTAAAGAGCCCAATCCCATTATGAAGTTGGATTTTTAACCTAACTATAAAAATCCAAGTGATGGGGAATTAGGGTTAAGAGTGTGTGAGCACTTAAGAAAAGTTTCTTCTCTTTTTCTCTCTACCCTAGCCGCCACTCCCAAAGCTAGCTTCTAGGGTTTTTGGCTAGTCCTTATTTTCTACCAATTGTTGGTTCATTCTATCATTCTCTAGTGTGGATTACTCATTGGAGGTGTTCGATTTTGGACACTATGGTTTGCGACAACCCGGTGCAAAGGAAAATCAATTGTACAATAAAAACCAAAGGTGATTTTTCTTATTCTCATTAATATGTATATTGTAAAGTCATAGCAAGATCAGATATATTGGTTAAAAATTTTAAATTCCGCTTATGTATAAGATGCATGTAACCAATAATTCCCAATAGTTGTATAGGGACACATTGATAGAAGAACCGTCATCCACCATTATACATGTAGTGTGTTTACCATTCACCTCAGCCCTAATGTACAAAAGGCAATTATGTTTGCATCCTTCCAAGGGGAGGTCCGCATTAGTGAACACAATCTTCTCCTCTAAAGCCCCTTTTACCATTTTTAATAACTTAGAGGGAGATATGGTAGTAGCAATAGTTGACTCAAATAAAGCTTCTACCAGTTTCTACTAGTAGGAAGGCATTTGTCTTAGTAGGTCCCAGATCGAAATCTGAACAAGTGTCTTCTTAAGTTGCTTTAAAACTAGATTATCCTCTGTGGCTCTTTCTTCTATGGGGGCAGCGAGTTCTTATGGCCTTTCAACCTCAGGCATAACCCTACACTCCTAGTGACAACTTGAACTACCTTTCCATCTATCATTTCCTTCTCATCTTCATCGATTTCCCATAGGTTCTTTGGCTTTTCTTCAGCTTTAACTGAGCCCACTTCACTATCTATATCCCATATATCCACTAGTCAAATTGATTCCCCTACTTTTGTTAACCCCTCTGCACTTGCATTTGAATTGTTATTGCTTTTCTCGAGCCTTGCGAGTGATAGCTAAATACTCACTGCCATACAAATCTTTAAGAACATACCATTATTGTAACCCAAACCCAATCATGAATGCTAGTGGTGGCATAACATTGTAAGTTTCCTTCTTCTTGGCTCGCTTTTCTAGATCAAGAATCAATTAAGAATCAATCAAGTCTTGGATATGATCCCTCAAGGTACGACAGTAATAAATCTCATACCTTGTATGCTGATGAAAGGCATAATACCAATCAGACCTGTGTTCTTGTAGGCTTAAGTGGCATGGGCTATAACTTTCCCTCTTTTATCAAAAGACTAAGGTACTAGGATAATGACTTGCCCAACTCTGAGTAATGATATTGGTTAACTCCTTTCACTGACACCTCAGCATTTCTTCCATTGTTACCCCTACTGTCACTATTGTTACCAGCACTCTTACCAAATCCCGAGCTTCAAAAACCTCACTTGTTATTACTATAACCTCCATTTTTTGAACTCATAACACTTGCTTTCTTAGCCAAATATTCTCCCTCGGCTTCAATGGCTATATTTTTTAAGGACTTCCAATCTTTCAAACCCTTCATTTTGAAACCCTCATTCAAGTAAGGACTAGCATTCTGAATGAACAACCAAATCTAATCCTATATGTCATGCTTCATTTTCATCTCCATTACTCTATTCCTCCATCGAGTGAGATACTCATGGAAGGACTCTCCAGGTTTTTGCTGTAGCAACTCAAATCCTTTAGAGTGACTTTCATACATTTGCTATAATTATATTGCCTAAATAATTCTTCCATTAACCTCTCCTAATCTTCTTGGTCTTCTTATCCAAGCTATGATACCATTTAATATCGGGGCCCATAAGATTAAGGCTAAAGAGATCCACTTTTTGTCTCTTAGTAAGGGCAATTCTTTTCATAAGCAGGACATACTGTTTGATGTGAATCAGTTGATCAGATGTACAATTAAACTTCATCAAGTTAGGCATCTTGAATTGACTAGGCAAAGCATCTTCAACATCTAAATTGATATCCTTAAGATTGACTCATTTCTAAATTGACAACATCCGAGTCAAAGCCTCCAACTTCTATTCCATCTTTTTCACAGTAGGATTTTCCTCTTTAGGGATAAGGTTTTTTTAGTACTTGAGGGGCCCACACTTTATCCTCCTCATTGGTTATAAAATCACATTCGAGACACCCTTAAACAGCATCCCTTTCTATTCCTCGAGGAGCCACATTCCCAGCATCTCCTACTAGAGGGGGTATCACGACAGATGCTATTGGAATCTCCTTAATAGGGGTTGGGTTTACTAGAGAAACAGCTAGTGCAACAGGCTAAATAGTTGAAATCGAAGCCACACTGGTTGTGAGACTGGCAAACATTAACATCATCTTTCTCTTAAGATCAACCATCTTTTTATTGGCATTTTGGGAACTAAAGGAACCAACTTAAAGAGTAAGCTTAGCCATAACTTCCCTTTCTAAATATTCTGGATACCTATCTAAAAACTCTTCTAAAACATTGTCTATACCCGACCCAGATTCCAATTCTAAACTTTACCCTGATACCAACTCTTTTATCTGTTCAGCAAACCATTTCTTAACCAAATGACCGTCTGAACCCCTAAACCACTTGGAAAATGATGGCTCTATTATGGCTGCCAAAATTGGGTTTTTTAGCATGATGCATGAGTAAATATAGATGCATGACTATGAGATATAGCATCGACAACCATATGCAAAAATTCTCTCCACCTTATTTCTCCCACACACATGGTCAAAGTCCTCTTCCTAGGTGGGTTTAATCCATAGGTCAATAGGGGACCCTGATGAATACATATGGTGCGTGGCAAAAATCTGGCAGTATAATGTCCTTCGAGAAAAGCACACAAAAAAAGTTTTGATTGATGCGTATTTGGATGACCCAATCAAATGAAAATGGGGTTACTGTGGCATGGTAGCCTTTGATAAATGAACATTTGGACTTTTCTAGGCATGCTTAGTACACAAGGATCCACATCACAAGTGATGTAAGATTATTACGAACATCTTAGTGGAGATTTTCATGTCATTACATGGGTTTTTGGTCTAGTTACTCAATTATGAGGCTACCCAAGCATAGTCCCTGCCAATGGGTCTAGCTCATCATAAGCATAATGATTGATTGGGTCACCACTTGATATACCACGAGGTACTAGACTTGCGTTGGTGATTATCCCTAACGTTACCCTCGATTTAGTAAACGATAAGGGAGTGCTTCAAGAATGCACTAGGGATCAGAAAACTAGGATTCCTAACTTATTTAAGGCTTTAGTATAATTCTAATATAGTTTCAAAAAGAGATAAAATTTCTTGATTGAAAGCCTTTTATGTCACATAAATCAAAAGTAGTTTCAAAGTGAAGTCTAAAATAATCCTCAGTAGAGTCACCACTATGACCCGTGCTATTTTTTGCTTCTACCTGATTTCACTCCTAAAACTAAGGCATTGTCGAGCTTGAGTGAGGAAACCTCTAATATTTTAGGGTTCGACGAGATTAAGGCTTTCTTTTCCAGATTGACTGATCAATTTGTGATAGGAAAGAAACTCGACTCGACTTGCCAAATCTTAAGCCATAAGAGGCATGAGACAACACATCAAGGTGTCCCTTTCTCATTGCTAACAATAGATAACCGGAAGGCATCTTGTTGGACACCACAAGCCTGATAGTAAGGAGTTGCCACCCAGTAGAACATTGAAAAAAAGGGTTTTCCGACCTCATGAGGCCAAAAACCCAAAGATGGTTTGAAACTCTGCTTTTATTTTTATCTTTGATAAATGTGACATAATGATTTTTAGATTAATCATGTTATCCCTTTTCTTTCATGCAAGATCAAAGCAAATATAAAAATTAAAGGCACATCTAATAACGTCAGAAAGCAGTAAATCTTGACAAAGAATAAAGCGATAAAGAAATCTATAAATCGAGTAGGTCATTGTAACCTTTTAGTTGAGGACTTTGGTCCTCACATGTGAGTTATTAAAGAAGCATTTCATTGCAAGGTTTTGAATATAGGGACTTGCCAATCCAATTTTTATTTAAGAAACGTCCCATGTTATTTAATTATATACAAAAATCCTTTACATTGTTAAAAGCTAATCTTATACATATGAGTTTCCTAGGCAAAATGCAAATATTGGTCCAATTTTATTAATGAAATATCCCAATTATTTATTATAAATATTTTGGTGATATTTTTTATTTGTGGTCAAAAAAGCTTTTTTATAGTAAAAAGAAAGGATTGTGGACTTACCTGTAGTGCTTGCCCGGTTATACTCGCAAAAAGGGTCATACACAGGAATGATAATGATAATGATAATGATAATGATGATGATGATTATAATAATAATAATAGTGATAATAATAACAATAATAAAAGTAAAGAAGAACATATATACATAAAAAAATAAATGAAATAAATCAAAAGAGAAACAAAGATCTAGCGCGTATGTTGAAAATGCATAGGCATGCATTTGGCGACATACGATGGACTCTTTTGCTTTAAAAAGCAAAAAAACATATTTTAGGCCATGGATCACGTAATGCTTGACTATGTATTAGGTGATGCACGGCCGTACCAACCTAGTAAAAGCTAGTTTTTCCCCTTTTTAAAACAAAATCCTTGTCAATAGTAGACCCAAAATGGAGCAAAAAAGGGAAAACTAAATGCAAAAACAGAATTTTTCAAACTAGATTTTCTAAAAAAAAACTAACTTTAGAATGGAGAAAATGGAATTTAAAGATAATAACCTTGTAATTTCTATCACAAGGCAAAGTACCCTTGAAAAGGGTTTCACAACCTAAATCTAGTAAAGATTAACATATAACAATTATTCAAAAAGTGAAATTAATGACTAGAACTTGTGATGATTAAAATAATGAGAAAGGCTTCTTATATTACTTTCAGTGTACTTACTCGATTAAATTGCTGAATGTTAGATTTATAGACCCTTCTTGTGTTGAAATAATCAAAAGTAATTGGAAATATATAAAGAGCTAAATGCCAAAAATAAACTTTTTACATTTGGAAGCCCTTTTTAATAGCTTTGGAAAGATAATACTAGCTTTTAAACTCAATTTCTCCAACCTTCTTTAAAGCAATCGGCCAATTCCTCCTATAAGGAAGCGTGCACGGGCATACAGGTGGTCATGCACGGGAGTACATACATATAAGTCAACCCACTTGTTGACTTGATTTTGAAGATTTCACCCACACTACAAAAAACTGCCAATTAGCGACGGCAGTATTTTAATCGCAAATTTTGCGACGAATTCGCGACTATTTTATAATTCCGTCGTGGGGAGGATATTTTCTATTTTTTGCGATAAATTAGCGACAGAATGAATAAACAGTTGCTAATTATTGGCGAGAAGTATACGCGCCATGTTTTGCGACGGAATTAGCGATAAAAGTTTCCATCGCTAAATTTTATAATTTTTTATTCATGAAATTAGTTCCAGAAAATTTAGCGACGAACATTTTAGTCGCTAATTTTGGATGAAAATTATAGCACCTTTTTTGCGACGATTTAGCGATAGAAATTGGTCTGTCGCTAATAGCAATTTATTACAGTAAAACAATTAGCGACGGAATGTTTAGTCATTAATCCATCGCAAATAAATTAAAAAATATTTTTTTAATTTCAGTCACATGATTTATTATAATTTCAAGTAATTTTAATATGAACCATATGAAATGAATATTTTATTTTTGTGGATTTTATTTTAAAAAATATAATCTTATATTATTATTTGCTTAAAAAGGTAGGTAAGGATCATTTATGGAACTTTTTTTCTTAGACTGGAGATTCTTTGTGTGAACTGAATGAGAGTTTTCCCATTTTAAATCTTTCTTCATTAAATGATGTGGATGTGGATCAGGAATTTCATAAGTCATCACATGCCCAAATATATGTTTGTTAAACAAATTTTCTTTTTGCTTTTTTGGTATTTAATTTTTTAATTTTCATTTTGTTGCCTGGGCCCTTAAATTTTAATTTTTATATTAAATTTAGATAAAATAATAGTATAAATATTGAATACTTTAATTTTCTTTTTTATTTTATTAAATTTTTTTATTTAGATCTAACATATATTATTTTTGAAGGATAAATTTAAATAATAATCTTATATTTTGTTAATTGATTCATAAAATTCGTATTTGTTTGGTTGATTCAATGAAGTAACAGTCTAGTATGTTAGATGAACTAAATCTTCTTTATATGTTAGTGGGAATAATTAATTCAATTTAAAACAACTAGCTTGAGTTTGTTTGGCTGGAATGAGTATCTTTCTTATGCTGAAATCTATTTTCAACTTGGATCCCATCAGCTTGAATGGGATTAGTTGGTTATAGGGGTGTACACAGGTCTAGATCTTCCTGTACCGAACCGAAGAATCGAAGATAAAGATCCAGAACCAAACTGTACCGTTGATTTTTTTACTAGAACCGAACCGAATTGTACCGTTGACTTTATTTGGAACGGATCTGAATATTTAATCGAGAACCGTATTGAACTGTATTGAATTATCTTGTACCGAAATAACCAATATTTATTAATTATTATATATAATACTAGTAATTTATATATAAATATTACTTATAATTTTTATTCTATATATACTACATAAATTTAAGTTTATAATTATTTAAGTTATATATTTAATACACAAAATTAAAATAATAATTAGTTAATAAATTAAACTAAATATTTTAATTATTAAGAATAGAAATTTAATTATTATAATAACCATTCTATATATATGAATATGAATATGAATATATAACTAAAATAATTTGTATTTAATTTAATCTATTTTTAATATCACTCAACTACAATTTTATTTACTTTATAAATTTTTATATAAATATTTAAGTTGATCAATTTATCATATAAGCACTTTATCAATTAATTTCATTTACTGTAAGTATCAATTAACTAATACTCATATATTTTTGGGACAATACCTTTATGAATATCTAAATTAATAATGTAATTAAATATATTTATTATATACAATGAAATATTATCAATTATTTTATTATATAAGTTTATAATTATTTTACCAATTAATTTTATTTATTTTTAGTATCATTCAACTAGTATGTGTAAATTTTCGTACAATACTTATATTAATAATGAAGTTGTAAATCAATAATGTGATTATATATAGTTATTGTATATAAAAAATTTATCAATTAATATAATTATTTGAGCATATAATTATCTTATCAATTAGCTTTATTTATCTTTATATTATGAATGATTAAATGTACTTACATGAGTACATAACTTTCAGTATCACTTAACTAATACTCATTAATTTTTTCACAATACTTATATGAGTAATTGAGTATTTAAATTAACAATACAATTATATACAATTATTATATTAAAGAAATTTTACCAATATATATATATATATATATCATTAATATAATGATTATATATAATTTTACGCATAATATCTTAATGCGTAATTAAGTATGCAAATTAACAATATAATTATATATAATTATTATATTAATGAAAATTTACCAAATTGTGTAATTATATAAGTATATAATCACATTACCATTTAACATAATTATATGAGTATATAATCATATTAGCAATTAATTTTATTTCCTTTCAACATCAATCAACTAAATTTCATCTATTTCTGGACAATACTTATATAAGTAATTAAGTATTTAAATTAATAATGTAATTGTATAAAATTATTATATTAATTAAATTTTATCAATTAATTTTCGCACAATATCTATATTAGTAATGGAGTTGTAAATCAATTATATTATCAATTAACTTTATTTATTTTTATATCATGAATGATTGAATGCACTTATATGAGTACATAAGCATCTTATCAATTAATTTTATTTATTTTTAGTATTACTTAAATAGTATTCATTTGGTAAACAACTTGAATATTAAGGAATACATAAAAAAGATATAAAGATTTATTAAATTACTATAAGAGTTATAATTTTATTTTGTTCTCTAACGTTTTTTTAAATATGTATATTTCTTTTAACATATAAAAAGATAACATCGACTTATAAAATACTTCATTTTGTAAATTATTTTATTAATATTATTAATTTAATAGTCATTTAAAAAAATCTTATAATTACTCTCATTTTTATAAATAATGGTAAATATAAATTATTTTTTAATGATATAAAATTGAATTTAAGATAATGTGATTATATAATAATGGAGTTGTAAATCAATAATAGAGTTGTAAATTAATAACATGATTATATATAGTTATTATATATAATAAATTTTATCTATTAATATAATTATATGACTATATGAATATGTAATTATTTTATCAATTAACTTTATTTACTTTTATATCATGAATGATTGAATGTATTTATATGAGTATATATACTCTCAGTATCACTTAACTAACATTCATTTATTTTGCAAAATATCTGGATAAGTAATTGAGTATTTAAATTAACAATACAATTATATACAATTATTATATTTATGAAAATTTACCAATTAGTGTAATTATATATGTATATAATCACCTTAACAATTAATTTTATTTTCTTTTAGTATCACTCAACTAGTATTACTATTAATCTATTTTTGTATAATATCTATATGAGTAATTTAGTATGAAAATTAACAATATAACTATATACAATTATTATATTAATGAATTTTTTTACCAATTAGTGTAATTACATATGTATATAATCATCTTACCAATTAACGTAATTATATGAGTATATAATCACATTAGCTTAAGAGTTATAATTTTTTTTTCTAACGTTTTTTTAAATATCTATATTTTTTTAACGAATAAAAAGATAACATCGGCTTATAAAATACTTCATTTTATAAATTATTTTATTAATACTATTAATTTAATATTCATTTAAAAAATATCTTATAATTACTCTCATTTTTATAAATAATGATAAATATAAATTATTTTTTTAATGATAAAAAATTGAATTGAAGATAAAAATTATAAAATTTTTAAGAGGGAAAAGTTTGTTATTTTGAATTTTCGGAGGGAGCTAATTTTCGGAAATGGGAGCTAATGTTCGGAAATGTGAAAGTTTTTTATGTTTTATTAGGGTGACAATAATTTAGGTTAGGGTTCACTTTATCTTCCTTTCCCATCTCCACCTCTCCTCCCTCTACCTTCCTCACTCTCCTCTCACCACTCTGGTCTCTGCCTCTCACCACTGCTAGGTAACTGATGTAGTGGCAATTTTACATATGTTTCAGGTGTTAGATGCTCGATTTATGTAGTTGAGGGCCTTGAGGCTGTTGAGGCTGCATGGTTTTTTTAAGGTTTTGATTTGGTTTCAGTTTGGATATCTTCAGCTTTAATTCCTTGGCTTTTCTTAAAATTCTTTTATAGGATGTGGGAAGTATGTTTTATGTTTTTGTTATTAGAGGGGTTCGAACTCTTTTGCTTGAACTGCATGATGGTGCTCTATTTCTTCTTGGGGCCAAAGACAATGTGTAGGGATTTTTTTAAGGTATATATATAACCCTTCTTCTTTTTTTATGTTTTGTTTCACTTGGCTTTTGCATTTCTTTCTTAATAAACTCATTTTTTCACATTTTCACTGTGGTGATAAGGAAAAGATACCGAGTAACAAGATAGGTAGAAGTTATATCAAAATAGAAAAACTTAAATGTAGGAAATAGTTTTGTTTAATCTATCCGCTGAAATGCTGCTGGGAATAGAATTATGAAGATCTAAGCACCAATTAGGGTGTTCATTGTGTTAAGGTAGAGGGGTAAGGCTTATGAGGATAAGTGGAGGCCTAGAATGTGAGCCATAAGCCTTTCAATATTCTTGGAGTAGAGTCTAGTCCCTTGTATGGTGTTAAACACCAACTATAGAAATAGGCTGGAGCAAATAATGTTGCCTTGCAGTATCTAGTGGTAGAAACTTCACCGCACTGCACAATATTCAATGCTATGGGTTTTCTCCTATATAACAAATAAATAAATGATGTAAGTTTGGGGTCATGCATTTTGAGTTATTATGCTTAGCTGTAGAGTTTATTTGACTTGAACCTGTTTATCTATAATATGTTCATTTTCACACTTGGCACTGTGCTCCTTACAATCACAACTCTAGATATATCATCCCCATTTATGGTTGGAATGCGTATGTGTGCTAAGATTTTGTTTTACTTCCATTTAATGGTCTTTCACCTGGATATATCACCCCCATTTGTTTATAGATAGATTTCACCGGCTGCTATGCCTTACAGAGACAAAATGATGACATGCATTTTTCTTTTATTAATGTTGGTTTACATTTTGAAAATGTGTGCACTTGCATATCTACTGCAAAATAACATATTTAAGAGGTGCATTCTGTCATCTCGAAATTAAGCACTCAATCTGCACTCCCTTACCCCTTTCTTGCTTGTTTTTTTCTTGTTTATGAGGATTATGTAAGCAGCATTGGAAGATAATGATTTTTGTTATGCTTTAAAACCTGAGATTTGGCTTTTCTTTTTTTTAATCTATCTATGAACATATTTGGTTGATGCATCAAATTTTATTATAATCTATCTATGAGCATATTTGGATTTTATCACATGCTGCAAAAGCTAAAACATTCTCTATTAACTTTCAAAATTTCAAATTGTTTGACTCAAAGTATTTAAAACTATTGATTTATCTGAAGTTCCGAATTGTATTGTATTGTGTTGTTTTTTCCCGAAAGAACCGAAGAACTATACCAAATTGTACCAATTTTTTATAGAATTGTACCGAATTGTATCGAATTTTTCAAGACAGTTACAATACTTATTTTTTAAAATCCTCGAAATTTCAAGACAATGCGGAGATTTGTAAATCTCTGAATTTTACCGTATCGTGTACACCCCTGTTGGTTATAAGGATAATTAGAATAGATTTTATTCTAATTGTTATTTTTATGAGAAAACAGAGCATGTAAGCTTATTGATGTTCATAGCTGATTCAACTTTACGAAGAGAGTAATTTTTATATCAAGGATCAATGGTGAAGAAATAATCACCAAATCATCATCAATGTGAAGAAATCATTTTCAAATTTTTAGTTCTGAATGTGGTTGAGAGAAGAAGGTTTATAATTTACCATATAGGCGTTCAATTCCTTTCATCCAAACTTGTCTTCATTATATGATTGCTAATTTGAAAATGTGGTTGAGAGAAGAAGGTTTCTAATTTACCATATACATATAATTTTTTTTTGTTTTATGAAAATTTAAAAACAAATTGTTATATTTTGATATGATATGCAAATTGGATCCATATGAATATTTTTTTATTATTTAAAGTCTACTCGATATGTATATAAACTAACAACTATTATCCTAAAGATTTTAAATAAAATTAAAGATTAATCCATAATAATTTATAGTATAAAATTAAATCAAAATTTATTGTTAATTTAAATTTTTTTATTAATATCATAGATAACTATATTTTTATTAAGAATTGTTAAATAAATTTTATTCTAAAATTTTTATCTTTTAATAAATAATTTATTTTTGTTAGTTATTTTATTATTATTATGATTATTTTTTATATTTTTTATTTAATAAAAATTTTAAATAGTTAGAAGATTATTAATTAATATAGACTAAAATACTCCTACTTTTAAAGAAAGAAAAGAGGAAGAAGCATGGACATTTAGGTATTTTCATGAATTTTCCCTAACTATAAAAATATATTTTTCTATTTCTCTCCCTTTCTCTTCTTTTGCAGCCTCCATCTTCCGTTCTTTTTTGTTCATCTCATTCTATTGGAGCTACCGCCACCCTTGCCACCTCTATCTCTTTCGATCACCATTCTCTTTTTCCTTTTTTATTTATTTTTTATTCTTTTATTTTTGATTTTATCTATTTCATGTGAAGGGGATATCTTACTGGTATACAGGTCGAAAATGGCTGCTACGAACTTTACTGCCTCAAGTATGACATCAGGTACATCTTTGGAGTATATGTGTTTATTTGTTTTCAATTTGGATAATGTATTGTTTTAAGTTGAATCCTAGATCTGTTGGTTTTTCCTTCATTTCTTAGATCTATCATTTTTGGTCCTAGATCTGTTTATTGCATTTGTTTTTATTTAATTTTGACAAAAAAGGACTGTATTTGTTTTCGAAACCACAGTACAACCACTCATTTATTTCAGCCCAATGGAGTCTATTAACATTCTTGTGATGATATTGATCCCTTAATTCTCGGTACTCTTTATCATAGGAATGTAATTTGTTACAAACCCTTGTTAATTTCTACTTGCCTCTTTATACGAATGGGTGGGGTATATAGTATAAAAACCCCATAAACTTGTACCAAAAACCCATGAACTTGCATTTAGGCCTGAGACCCATTAGAGCCTGGTTGTGTTGTCCAAAGTGGAAGTTACAAAATTTGCTTGCTTGTAATTCTATTTTGCAGTTGCCTTTTGAGTGTAATTTCTAGTGTAATGCTATTTTTTCTTCTGAATAGTTGTCTTTTTTAAGATATGGGTTGGAAGGTCGTGACATTCTCAAATTGTATATGTGCATGTTATAGACATAGTAGAACCTAGGACAGTGGAACATGGACAAACATCATCCAAATATGATTATGTGTTATCATTAATTAGTGATATAATTGTGCTGTTCTCTCTCTCTCTCTTCTTTTTACTTTATTTTCTTTTTTTTCCCAAAAAAAGAAATCAATCCCACTGGTTGCTTTGTAAATTTAGAGATAGATCACATAGCTTCTACTATTGGAGAAAATAGAAAATAGCAATTGAACAAAGAACTGGATTTTACCTTTGCTGTCCATGATCTGCTTATCTAGGCCTACAGCCATCTCTGACCATCTTTTATTATCCATGAAGCTTTAAGCTATTTACAAAATTTACTTTATCACAGCAACTAGACAGCTTGCTTACTACTATCTGTAACTGAGCAATTGAACTAATTTAGATTAACATTCTAGTAATCTAATGCATTGCGAGCCAAGCATTTATTTCTTCTACTGAGAGTATCCTTTCCCAATTTTACTATATGGGTTTTCTATTTCTACCTTGATCTGTTTGTTTTTATTGAATCGGGTATTTGTTTCTCTATTTTATTTATTTTTTTAAAGATTATGCTTGGATGTGAGGCTAAGCACGGGAAGATCTAGCTCCTGTATTTAATTTTTTTGCTGATTTTCCATTCAATTGTGCTGGTGTTGATACTGAAGACTTGAATATACTACATTGATTAAAAGGTGCTAATGATTACCAGTTGATTGGTTTTATGAGGGTGGTGCTGCGGCTATATTCCTAGATGGTATGCTGTTTACGCAAAATGTAGTTCTTTTGGATGCTATAATGGATGATACAATATAAATCCAAGAAATAAGACATAAAATTTGTAATATTTTATAGAAAATGCAGAAATATTTATGTGATTATAGTTTTCTTTCTAATTTAATTTGAGCTGAACTTTTGGTTCCATAGTAGATATCTGAGTTGCATGTTCTGTTCTAAAACTTTTTTCCCTGTGTCGTGCAGATGTTTTTAAAGGCTCCTTCTATGCAAATACGGTATTTGATGTGCCTACAACTGATGCCGAGCTAGTAAAACGGTAAAAGTTGGAAATTTTTTATTTTTTTTCTTGCTTGGTCATTGGTGAGAATGATTGTGGATTTCATATTTTGAAAGTTTATCCTGGTGCTTTAAACAATATATTTTAGTGATTCACAGGCTTTTCATTCGAAAATTGTGCTTTAGTTTTAGCCAAAGTTGCCACCAGTATTCAGCCAATATAAAATCTTACCTCAAAAATATGATTGTGCTAATTTGTTTACTTACTACCAATGATCTGTCTTCTAGATATCCTCATTATTGTGGACAGAACACATGGCCTGCTAGCATTTTGCTAGAACGAGAATTAGGTATGGTTGAATATAAATAATTTATATTTATGGGCTGCATGTTGCAATAACTAAAATATTCTTTAAACATGATGCTTGCCTTTTTAATGTAAAACTACATTGCATTGGAGATAGATTGGGAATTCCTTAGCTATATCAATTAAAGCCATTATCTGTTATTTCCAACTGGGGAGATGGATTCACAATTCCTTAGCAGACATTATACTGTATTTAACATTGAAGATAATGTTTGAACTGCAATCAGAGAACCATTGAATTTCTAAAGCTTCAAGAGCAAATTTTGGTTAATTTAAAGGCATGACTCACCATATGTCCAATGTGAAGAGACTTCCACCTTGATGCACCTTGGCTTCAAAACATAATATAGTGTCTTTGTTCGTTTGATCTGCTGATCTAAATATTTCATTTTATATTAATTATAAAGAAAAGACTCACACATCCTCCTTCTAAGAAACTATACAAGTGGTCTAAAAAGATATGTAACCTTTAGTGCAGAAATTTATACGATAGAAATAAAGTTTTGTTTGGTATTTAGGCAAAAACTTAACAATTGCAGATCAAAGGTAAAATCCTAGCCTTTGATAATTTGATATTCATGTTAAAACAGTAAAAAGAAAAAATAGTTTGAGCATATGGGAAATGAGAGCAGTATCAGATATACTAATTCTCCTATTTTTGAGTTCCTAAAAGGCTGGAAGCACCGAGAAAAGGTTTCTTGTCTGTATCTCAGTTAAATTTCTATGCTTGAATTGCAGTGTGTTTTTCCAAGACTTTATTGAATTAGCCAGTTGTCTGTCTTCTAATTTAATTAATAGACCAGAATGGCTCATTGTTAATCATGCTTGCTCTGCTTTTCATTCTTTGTTCTTAATTATAAATAATATTATAATATTATTCATTTAATTTTATCAGCCCTAGTGCATGATTAACTGACTTATGTTAGAAGCGAAATGAAATGAGGGAGAAGTCTTTCAAAAAGGTGATACTTTATTCTTCGATTTCATTTCTTTCATAATACATAAGGTTTCTCCTTCACATGTTATTTTTTCTCGGCTTTTATTTTGGCAGCAAAGTGAATGAAATTATTATGAATCCCTATTTAATTAGTAAAGTAGGTTTTCCTACTACTATCCATAGACTTTTAAAACTATCCATTAATGGTGGACTTTATATTAAAATTCTGCTGGGTATGTGTACTAAATCGTTGAGTCATGTAATCAAGACCATTAGTAATTTCTTAGAATTTCCTTGTTAGTTTAAATAAAACTTCATAATCTTAGGGAATTAGCATTACGTTTGTGTTGTATCAATTTTCAGGATATATACATATATATATATATATATATATACATATATATATATATATATATATATATATATATATATACATATATATATATATATATATATATATATATATATATATATATATATCCAAAAACTGCTCAACAACATTTGTAGTTATGCATCAACTTTTGATTTCTCTTTGCGCAAGGAGGACTACTAGTTTTGTACTGCTGAACTAATGATCACATGGTTAATTAACTAATTTGTGAAACCAACTTGATGATATTTCTATTTTAATAAACTACTGGATGTATGAGAGAAATTCAAAATATTAGACAAATATCTATATATATGGAAACACTATTATGTATTTTGTAAATAAGTATATGTTAGGTAAATCAGATGTAACATGTTAATAAATATGAATTGTTAAGTTAAAAAAATAATACTTTTATATTTTTCATGATTGATATCTAATACATTCAATATATCTATGTAATGAATAGTATCTAGTAAGTTGGTCATCCACTGTTTAAACTATCAACCTCGTTTGTAACTTCATAGGGATGTGGGCCGATGTTTCTTAACTTCCACTGTGTTCTCTCTTTCTTTCTTTTCTTTGTTACATTATATGAAAATGCAATCCAATGCTATGTTAGTAGTGGAAGAGGAAAAAGATTGAACTATATAAGTGGTCCGAATCATATTGTATGCTCTCTTTATTGTGTCTCTTTATATTATCTTCCACTTCACATGCCCTACCTTTTTATGCATTTACTTGTGTACCCCTATATAGTTGGGGTTGATGTTAACATTAAAGTTAGGTCTAGGGACAGTACAATACATAGTCTAATTTTCCCATATAATACAGCATTTGCTAGTTGATCACCCTCGAATACCCCATTTTCTTTTAGGGTTCTTGACCTTAAGTTTTTGTTTTCTGAAACCAATGCATTTTAATTGTAAGTAGGTTGTTCCAGTTGCAATGTACATGAAGGAAGAGGGTTGCCATGCTTGTGAAATCTAACGGTCAAGTTCTTACAATTTAAGAGGCTATATATAAATCTCAGTAGTTGAATTATGGTTATGTAGTTTAATTACGGTTTCTACTAGCAGTAGTAGAATTATATACAAATTGTTTTTGTAAGGGTGCATTGTTGGATTCTGACAAGTCTCATTTTTATGCTTTTTAGAACCTATACTTAATGTGGATGACTCGATGTTTAATCCTAAAAAAATTGTTATGGTTCCATTTCTTTTTAAGCTTAACTGTTTCTCTTCCTTGATTTCAGCTTCCACCAGATGTGGAGTTTGCATTGGTGCAGCAAGTGTTGAGCCTCACACCAGAGCAGTTGAATTCATTGCCAGCAAAACAGAGACAGCAAGTTATTCAACTCCAGCAGGCACTCCAGCAAGATCAGATACAACCATCATAGGGATGTATTCTCTCTCTTGATTCACCTAATTCTTTAAAGCTTATAAAATAATATCTACATAAGGTTTTGAGTTGGAGATGTGAAATGCAGAAGCATTATTACATCCATGTAACATTGGTTAGATTGTGATTTAGCATCAGTTAAAGAATATATCATAATGTTATGTATCGATTTCTTATATCTATTATTATAATTTTATATTTCCCTTTATAGGAGAAGACACATACGTTCATTAGATTACCATTATTTTTAGTTCTCCATATAATCTATATGCATTAAAAAATGTTTATCCTCCGCTTTTATTGCTGCTTAGCTCATGAACTTATAAAACATCTAAATTTGTATCGACATAAGGTGACCTTGTAGTCCTTGCTCCAATGAGGGCCTTATTTCCTCTCTCTCTCTCTCTCCATCTCTCTCTTTATTATTTTAAAAATTGACCTTTCTTTCAATGCCAAATGACAAGAAGAGAAAGCTCGAAAATTATTTTCATTATAAAAAAACAAGGAGGATAGAACCTACCATTGATTAAATTGTGCATGTCAAAAAATTCCTTTTCCCTCATAATTATGTTCCTTTCACGACAGGATTTCATGGAAAATGGTGAACAAAGATGGCTTGGGAAGACCAATTTTGTAGAGATTCGTTCATTCTGGTAGATTTTTAGGAGTTTTGATAGGATGTGGAGCTTTTAATTTTGAAAGATAACACTGTTGATGCTAATTAGTATGATATTATTACTATTTTGTTGTTTTAACAGAGATTGAGGATAATATTTTGTACGTTTCAATTACTATTATATATATGTGTGTGTGTATTTTGAAATATATTCTGATTTGGAATAAATATATGCTTGTATGTGTGACATCATTGCTATGTATAGGTTGAAAATAAATAAATAATGATCATTATATACAGGATTAAAATTTTAAAATGCACCAAAAAAAAAAATTCAATTATGCAATAATTAAGCGACGGATTTGCGACAGAAACTTTGTCGCTAATATGTAATAGATATAATTTAAGAAATAATTAGCGACCAAATTAGCGACAAATATTTCACTTGGTAAATAATCAATAGCAACTATGATGAATCTATGTCCATTAGAAGCTGGCAGATGGATCATACCCACAATGTCTATGCACCCCGCGGTGAATGGGCAATGTGATATAAGGTTGCATAACTCAAAAACTAGCAAGTGTCTTAAATCAGTGTATTATTGGCATAACTGACAATCTTTGACATACTTAGAATAATTAGAGTCCATTATGAGCCAGAAGAAACCTTGGCACAAAATCTTCTTTGCTAATGCCAATCCATTTATATGAGCCCCACATACACTTACATATACCTCTTTCATGAATTTTTTTAGTCTCCTTCTCATTCAAACACCTCAGTTGGATACCATCAAATTGTCTCTTGTAAAGTACCCCACCCACAGTAATGAAATGAGTTGACAACTTATGGATCATTTTTTTGTCCATTTTAGTGGCTTTCTTTGAAAATACCGACCTTTCTAAAGAATTATAAATGTCATAGTACCATGGTTTCCCATCATCCACCTCAACATCCATTATTTGTTCATTCTCAAATTATGGTTTATTAGAACTTGAGATCAATATTGGCTTCATGCTCACTCCCCTTGGGTTATCCCACATCGATACCAAAGTGGCCAAGGCATCTGCTAATTAGTTCTCCTTTCTAGGCATATATCCAAAAGTGCAAACGTCAAACTGGCTACTTAAGGCTTTCTAACACTTGAGATAGGGCAACAACCATTTTTCCTTCACCGACCATTCACCCCTCACTTGATAGACTACCAAGGATGAATCTTAAAATACTTTTGTAGATTTTCCCCCCCCATAGCCAACAAGGCTTTCAACCTCAAGATGTAGACCTTATATTCCACTTTGTTATCAATTGCTTTGTATCTTAATTTCTTAGCTAAAGGCATTTTCTCGCCCTTTAAGGTTACTAAAATTACAACTACTCGGTCTCCTTTGCTATTCATAGCCCCATCAAAGTATATTTGCCAACCCTAAATGGTTATAGCTGCGATATTATCATTAGGAAAATCGTAAGTTATCTTTTCTCCTTCTAATGGTTAATCAGCTAGGAACTCCGTTGTAGCTCTCCCTTTAATGGTTTTTCTAGTGATGTACTCAATGTTGAACTCTTATAGAAGGATTAACCGCCTACCCATCTTTCTTAGGAGAGAGGGTGCTTCTTGTAAGTACCAAAAAGGGTTTTGCTTGGCCATAGCTTGCACTCTATAGGAATGAAAGTATTGCCTAAGTTTTTTTGAACCCTAAATAACTTCTAGATAAATCTTCTCAACTTCTATATACTTAGCCTCATATCAAAAGAACTTCTTGCTAAGATAGTATACTGTGTACTCAATTTCAAAGTCATATTCCTGAACCATCATAGCCCTTGTTGAACTATCTTCTATGGCTAAATACAAGATCAAAGGTTTGCCCACTTGAGGTGGTCTCAACACTAATGGATGTAGAAGGCATTCTCTAATAGTATCAAATGCCTTTTAACAATCTTTATTCCAAACCACTGGCTAATCTTGTTTAAGTAGTTTGATTATCAATTCGTAAATTGAGGTCAATTTGGCTATAAACCTTACCTCCTTTTTCCTTCTAAGACATAGGCATCTCCCTAATGGCCTTCACATTGTTAGGATATATCCCTATCCCTTTTTAGCTAACTACATGCCTAAGAGTTTACTTAAGGTGACCTTAAATATGCATTTCTTTGGGTTGAGGTGAAGGTTGTACTTATCAATCCTTTGAAAGAACTTTTCTAATGCCTCGATGTGGCCTTCTTGGATAGCCAAATTGATCATCATGTCATCTATATACACCTCCACTTCTTTATGGATCAAGACATCTAATATCCCAGTTGCCATCCTCTGATAGGTGGTGTCTACATTTTTAAGTCCAAAAGGCATAACTCGATAGGTGTAAATACCCTATTCGGTGATGAAGGCTATTTTTATTCGATCCACAATCTTATTCAGAATATGATTATATGCAACATATCCATCTACAAAGTTGTATATGGAACAAGTGGTTGCACTATCTACCAAGATATTTATGTATGGTAAAGGGAAGTCGACCTTAGGGCAACCTTTGTTTAAATCCCTATAGTCCACATAGACCCTAACTCTTCCATCCTTCTTTGCCACAAGGACTACATTTTCTAACCATATGGGGTATTGAGCCTCCACTAGAAACTCGACCTATATTTGTTTCCTAACTTCATGAGTTATATATATTGCTAATAAAATTTCCCTTGGGTTTTATTTTGTTATGAGATTAAATGAACATGTTTTTGTTGGGTCAATGTCAAATATGAATGATTCATAATCATGATTATGCATATTGAAATTAGAAGAAACATCACACAAGTAAGCAAAATTGTTCATCTTATTAATATAATCAAAAGAGAAATCATTGTTATCATCCAAAAGTTCTGGAACATAAATAACATCAATGAAAGTATCTTCTTCAGTCTTGGTAGCATTAGAAGTGTCTCTGGTTTCTATGTCTGACTTGGGTGGATCTTTAGCCTCGGCCTTTTCTTTTCCTTTCACTTGAACAACGAGCAGTTTTTCTCTAATAATCTCCTCATGCTCTTCCTTGTCCCAAGCTGAATGATGTAGAAGGATCTTTTTATCCCAAAAACCCTCAACTGGCTTGATAATCCCTTATCCCCAGTCAAAGACATCATTAAACAGCTCAAAACCAGGCACCAGTTCACCTCCTGCTAACTGTGGCTCATTCTCCCTATAATAAAGGCAAACCCCTGAGGCTAGCAAAAAGCTCTTGAAAATATGGGTGATCTCTTTCATTGCTTCCCTCCCTTTGTTCTTTTCACTAGGACCAATGAAACCTAATCCCTTCCTATCTTTCTGTCCCTTGGTGGTGATGATAGTCTATAGCCTTTAAGAATTCTTACCCAAACTGGCTCCAAGCAAGAAAGGCATTTTTTCAACATGTTGATTACTTATAAGCTGTCAGCAAAGCTACCTTCACCCTCTTTATCGCTGATCATAGACACATGAAACCCGCTAAAAGGCTACTTGGCTACTTTGGGGATGGAATGAGTAATGTCCACGTACTCATTTCCATATAGATCTCTCATGACATACCACTCAAGCAGATTAAATCCAATCATAAGCACCAGAGGCAACACAACATTGTATCCTCTTTTCTTCTTCTTATCTCTTTTTTTGGGATCTAAAATCTATTTGTTTTCTATCAGATCCTGCATTTTATTCCTCGGGGTATGACAATAATTAGTAAGGTGCCCAGTATACTGGTGGTAAGCATAATACTTATCCTCTATATGATGGGGCAACCCTTGACTTTTAGCAGGCCTTAATTGTAATGACTCAAACTTCCTTTGTTTACTCAATCTGTCCAACACCCAAGATAGTAACTTACCGAGGTTGGAATAGTTCCTTTGATTAACCTCTGTAGCAAACACTTTAGCTATCTTTCTAGTTTTGTTTGCTCTATTGCTATTTTCAATTGCTTTGTTATTGCCAAAGTTCCTTCTTGTGCCCTTATTATTGACACTTCTAGCCAAATACTCTCCTTCAACCTCTATTGATATATCCTTCAGAGACTCCCAATCCTTTAAACCCTTAATCTTCAAGCCATCCCTTAGGTAGGGATTTACTTTTCGAATAAAAAGCTTAATTTGGTTAGCTTTATGAGGCTTCTTTTTAATCTTTATCACCCGGTTCCTCCACCTTGTAAGGTATTCGTGAAAAGACTCATCATGCTTTTGTTGGAGCAATTCAAGGTCCTTTAGAGTGACCTCGATCCTGGTATTGCAGTCATATTACATGAGGAACTCTTTAGTTAGTAAGTCCCAATCTTCTTTAGTGTGCCTATCTAACCTATGATACTAATCTATCGCCAGCACTGTTAAACTTAGAAAGAAATACTCCACCTTCTGCTTCCTAGTAAAAGTGGTTCCTTTCATGATCAATGTATATTGCTTGACATGGGCAGAAGGGTCCGAGTTACTCTTGAATCTAGGGAGATCGGGCATTTTGAACGTTTGGGGTAGTGGCTCATCTCCATCCAAATCTTTGTCTTCAAAGTTCATTCCTCTTCCAGCAGACAACAATCTAAACATTACTTCAACCTTTTCTTCCATTTTCTTGAAGACCACATCCTCAGTGCTAGGACCCCTACTCTTCACATTCATCCCTTGAGGAATATAATCCTCATCTTCCTCCTCAATGTAATCGTTTTCTAGCTTATGCCTCATTTCTTTCCTTGGCAGATGTCGAAGCACAGTAGCATCTGTTATGGCAATGTCCCTAATATGCATTGGCACCACTGTCTCGCGAGTAGGTGTGTAGGCCGAGCTCTAGTGTTTGGTGCTAAAAAAGACACCAATTTGCCAATTATAACCATCATTCTCTCTTCAAACCTCTGGAGCTGTCTATCTAGTCTTCGATCTGGTTCATCCCTCATTATTGAAGGCCCTAGGACAGAAGCGTCCAGCCTTTCCCTTAAATATAGAAACCTTGTTACCTCATCCATAACTCTCCTAGTCTCTTTCAATTGTTCTTCATCCATTTTTGATCCTATTTCTTGACTGCTTTCTAATAACTGGCTTAAGCTCAACTCTGAACTGACCTTTGATTCTAACCCTAAACTTGACCCTGACCTTAACTCGAGCAAATCAACTATCGATCTTCGAATGAGGTAATTGTTTGACCCTTTAAACTACCTAGATAAATCTATGATGGCTGTAAGAATTAAACATTGATAGTGATGCATGATGAATGATGAATGATGTATGAGCATGGTTTATATATGATGCATAGATGCAGTAAATGCTTTTGTTATGTGTTAATCATAATCAAACACAAGCAAAAATGAAACCTTCCAACCTTATTGCTTTCACATAGAAGGTCGAGTGGTCTCTTTCTTAGGTGGGCTTAGCCCATAGGTCAATGGGGGAATTGATGGACATGTATGGTATGCAGCGAAAAATCGATAGCATAACCTCTCTTAATTAAAAGTGCATATAGGCTTTGACCAATATGTATTTTAAATAACTCATATAGATCGGGTTGGGCCCGCTGGGGTATGGCAGCCTTTGACTGGTACCCTCCTAATGTATTTGAGTTAAGTCAATACATAAAGGTCCATATAACAAGCAAAAGTTATTAAGGTTATACAACTAAGGGGATGTAGCTACTGCCATTACATGAGCTTGAGTTAGGGTGATGAAACTTTAGGGCTACCCAAGCATGGTTCCTACCAATAGGTTTAACTTATCATTAGTATAACGATGATAGGTCCCAATTTTATATACCATTTGGTATTATACTTGGGCTGGTGGGTCTCCTTGACACTACCCCATATTGATTGAACATAGGGTGTGATTTAGGTAGCATCAGGGCTAAAATAGAGACATCTAACTTAATTCAAAGGCTTTAAGATGTATATAAGAAATGCAATTTTGAAAGGAGAAAGGATTAATAATAAAAACCCAATTATAAGTAACTTAATTTAGATGTTTTTAGGAGCAAGATCTTTTAATCCCTAGTATAAGAAAGCACTGGAAAAGTTTGTCAGTCTAAAATAAAGAAAAAATGTTTGTCTTGATGCGAGTCATTATTAAAAATTTATGTAATTGAATCTATGATATTTTTTTAATTAGATTATGTCTTATGGCTAGACTTATTATTCTTACTTTTGTTATCATTTTTTATCTTGAATATATATGTGTGTCTGGTAGTTGTTTGCTTTTATTTTTTTATTGGTTTATTTTAATTTTTTCCTTTAAATTTGATAAAATTATTTTTTCCTTTATATTTATGCAGGACATATGGATCAAAATTTACGTCAAAATTAAGATTTAGTGTATCTATCAAGTAGTGATAATTCTAATGGTGATGAGGATTATTATATTTTAGATATACTTTTAGTTAGATTTTTTGTGACTTATGAAAGGGATTTTATAAAAAGGGTTCCTTACAGAACTTCAACTTAATGGAAAAAATTACATTTTTGAAGTTCTTGTAGGAAATATAACTAAGTGTTATGAAGGATTTCGCATGGCACCATATGTGTTTATAAATTTATGTTAAAGGTTGAAATTGATAGGTTTATTAAAAGATAAAAGGAATGTGAGTGTGGAAGAAGGAATGGCTTTGGGTTTGTCAGTTATATGTCATAATCTTCATAAAAGGGTTATAGCGGAATGGTATCAATATTCACTTGCTACTGTTCATAAATGGTGCAAGATGGTAATTAGACTATTGGTTGCTTTAGGTACTCACTTGATCAAACATGTGAATTGGTTTTCTATGCAACTAGAAATTCAAAGCAATCCCATATGGTATCCATATTTTTAGGTAAGATAATATATTTTTTTAATTTTATAATTTGTTATTTTATGGTATATAATAACATTGCATATATATAATATTAAATGTAAGTTAAATATTTTGCTTTTGTTTGTTAAAGAAATGCATAGATGCAATAAATAATACTCATGTGGCAGTTGGTCACTAGATTCTAAATAAAAGACCTTTGTGGTAGAAAGACAACACTTATGACACAAAATATTATGGTTGTATGTTCTCACGATGTGTTATTTACATTCATGTAAATTGGACGGAAAGGGGCAACATGTAACGCCCCAATTAAAACACTAGTAAAAATGTGATATGGTTAGAAATGTTTTGACAAAGATAATAATAGTTATGAGGGTTAGTGATCGATTAGGATGCAATTAGTATTAATGAAATTGATTGAGGGTACTTTTATAATTTAACATAAGTAAGTTGTATATGTGAAATATAATAGAAATCATAGGCTTATATGTAATGTTAATTAAAGTTCCATGCAATTAAGTGATATTAGAAAGAATTAGGGATAAATTGAAAATAGTATAAGTTAAAAGTTAGGACCAATGAAAGAAGGACATTGGTCTTTCTAAAAGTTTGAAATGATAAGGATTAAAGAGAGGGGAGTTGGCCGGCCACTTTTGGGAGAAGCTAGAGTTTCAATTTCTACTTTCTTCATTCTCTCCTTATTCTTTGCCTTTTAAGCTCCCTAAAATCTAGTTCTTGGTTGTAGAAAGAGAGTAAAGATTTTGGAAAGGGTTTACAGCATAAAACAAACATAGAGAGGTAAGAATTAATACTTCCCTCTTAGCTTCTTCTAGTATATGTAAGGACCCAATCATGACCCTAAGAGGATTATTGTTAATTAATGAGGATCATCATTGATTGAACCAAAATAGGATTATTGTGTAATTATCAAGGTTAAGTCCCAAGAAGGGGATTTTGGTTATTTCAACATGTAAGTATATGGGTTAAGTTAAATTATAATCACAGAAAAGGATATAATTGATGTGAATTAGAAAGTCTTGGGGTTAAGTTGGAAGAAATTGAAAAAAATGGGGTTTATTAGTGCTTAAGGGCATTTTGAGGAATTCCTTGGAAAGATATTTTCCCCACTCATTTATTTAAGACTCTTAGAGAGATTGGGGATCGGCATTTCTCTCTCTATCTCTCTTTTGGTTACGGGATTGAGGAAGAAAAACCTAGGATTTTGGATGTTTCCATCTCATGAAGGTAATGTTTTCCCTTAAGATCTCTTCTCCTTTCTTCTCTTTTTAATTTATGATTTCCTTGGTGATGAAAGATTTCAAGATCTTGTTGTCACATGTGTAAGGAAATGAGGGAGAAAAGGGAACTAGATCAATGGAGGTTGAAAGAGTTCAAGCTTGAACAGGTATGGGATTTATTGGAAAGGTTACTGTATACAATTTCCATCTCTTGTTGTATGTGTTTCTTTTTGAGATTAAGGGTTAATCTAGTATGTTTTGATGAGTATAACATGATTAGTCACTTAAATGATCATATAAGTAAGAGGGAAAGTGAGATCTGGGTTTTAAAATTATGTTTTTCACGATCAGGATTTTGGATTTCCTTCATTTCTTCTCTCACACGGCCACACATGTTTCTCTTCTTCCCTATGCGTGGCCACGTGATTCTTTTTGCTTTCCCATGCATGACCACGTGTGGTTTTCTTCTTTACCATGCATGGCCACGTGATTTTCTCCTTCTCACCATGGCCACGCGTTGATTTGTCTTTGAGGATGCATGGCCACATGAAGCTTTCCTTCTTCCCCATGCTTGGCCACGTGAAGCTTTCTTTCTTCCCACCCATGGCCACGTGAAGTTCTACTTGTTCCCACCCATGGCCACGTGAAGTTATACTTGTTCCCACCCATGGCCACGTGAATTTCTACTTGTTCCCACCCATGGCCATGCATTTTTTGTTCATAAAACTCGTGGCCATGTGTGTGTTTCCTCTTGGAAACACATGGCCACGTGTGAGACATAAGTAACAGACCTATCTATATGGTTTTGCTTATATGTTGAGCTAGAGAACTCCAAATTGAGTGATTCTTTTTGCGTTTGAAAATAGACTTCCATACCTACATTTCATATGAAGAAACCCAATTCTAAATCTGTCTCTAAATAGGCCATATTTTAGCATGAATTCATGAATAGTTTGCTGCCCAGTCACTAGGAGCAGACCTCAGTATTTTATAAATATCTGGAAATATAGAAATGATATCAAGATGATTTTTGATGTTTTAGAAACTAGAAACATAATTCAACAAGTTTGTAGAAGACCATTTTTGCTGAAAATGCCTTTTGATATGTCAAAAATAGCTCAAAAGTAGAACTCAGAAAACTGCCTATGATTGTTCACGACTCGTAACACCGATCACGACTCGTGACATATGTTACTCGTGAACAAGTGCACGAGTCATGAAGTTTACTCCCTTTTACGAGTAGTGACACCCCTCATGACTCTTACACTTCTCTATTTCACCCAAACATGATTTTTAAGCCCTTTAGTGTCACTAAAGCTGGTCTAAAACCTTCTTAAGTAACTTTGAAGCATTTTAATCATAAAATAAGGATATGTTATGACACTAAACATGATTAAATAAAACATTATATGAGAATAAAGTTAGTAAATGAATAATAATGTTAGAATACATGAAAATTATTATTTTAATTTGATGTTATTATAAAGATTATATACATGTGATTTGGCTTTGCCCAAAAATATTTCACATTGATACTTCTCTAAAATGACATGAGAATAATAGAACATAGCCTAGTGATAATAAGAGAATAGGTACAAGGTTACTTGTCCAAGTTAAAAGAAATGGGACATCATAATTTGTGTTAAATTATGAAACTATAAAAGCTTGATTACACTCAAGGTCATAAGTAGAAGTAATGATCAACATTGATATATATATATATATATATATATATATATATATATATATATATATATATATATATATATATATATATATATATATATAACATGCTGGCCTATTTGCTCACGCCTATACTATATTATAATTAGCATATGCCCATTAGTAGTGTGCCAACAACCAAGAAGAAATAATCTCACATAACTTACCTAAGTATAAATGTTATAAGATGAAAAATACAAGTATGATGATTGAAGTATGTATGTGATTTTGTTAGAGTGTATAACGTGTTATCTAGAACTTGATAGACCATGAAAGTTAATCTAGGAATTAAATATGAACAAGTGATGACCTTAAGCTATAGATGAACCTATTTACTTTGTTATATAGACCATAAATACATGAGCTTTGTTTCAAGTGATTATGTATTGATGTGGGCTATGATGACGTGTGAAAGCTACTCACGACAGACGGTAACAAGGTACGCCATTGAGAATTATTAATGAGTTAGGTAAGTCAATGTTTGATAATTGATTCAACCATGCTATGATGAGTAGTTTGATTCATAATGTGAGCAAATATGAGAATCCCAAAAGTATGAATTACTATGATTGTATATATATATGGACATGCATATGATATTATAAAGCTTTTTATTTGCAAGAACTACACTTTTATAATTGTCTCATTGGCTTCATGTATAATAATAAGTATGGCAAGATAGATCGATGGAAGTAATGTTTTATATGTTTGCATTACAATGTAAACCACTATGGTGAGTATAAATGATGTTGATGCACTATGTGATGACATGACTTGCATCCATGTGTAATGAAACTTAAAGCTTAAAATTCTATGATATGAATGATGATGCATATTTCTTTTTATGAAAATTGGCTTTAAGCCAAATGATGTGCTAAGTAAAGAAGGATATGTTAAATTAATGATGTTCTTACGTGGTTAAGCCTGCGGGTCATAGTTTAATTGTGGATTAGATAAGCATGCCTAGAGGGATACAGTCGTAGCTGCCATAGTTGACCCCATTTGGGTCTTGTTCCTTAATGGAACCATTGTTCGGCCCCGTTTGGGTCTATCATTTGTTCCTTACTGGAACCATTGTTTGATCCTGTTTGGGTCCATTGTTTGATATCTTCGGATATCTATAGTTTGATACCTTCAGGTATCCATTGCTCTCGTTATCCACCCTTCGAACTAGTACTTAGGTAGGCTATCAAAGATGATAAAATGTACTAAGATTAAGTAAATCATGCATCAATTTCTTCATATACGTAAGGTCAACACAATGAATGGCCTATTAAATTGCTTATCATGATTTCTTTTGCTATAAACCGTTTGAATGAAATGACATTTATTGGATGTATATCAATGAGAGTTAAATTGCCATGCTGTGATAGAATGCATATAATGTTATAATAAGAACTGTTTAGCCTATAACATACACAATGAGTTTCATATGCTTTGGAAGCTATGAAACATATTATAAAACTATAGTTATGAAACAAAATGTTATATTCATTATGATATGATTTTGATATCTCACATCTCTTATGTGGAAATTATGACATGATTACACATGGTATGAAGACTTTGTCTTTTAATTATGATGTGTAATACATATTCATTGAAATGGCATTCAAAACCGTTAGTATGTATATGAACAATTACATAGGTATATGCATATGTATGATTCTGATATAAACCAAAGTGCAAATTTTGATATATATTATGATGTGGTATGATGTTTAAAGTAAAATGATGAGATAACATTGCAAGATAAGTTGTATGAACCTAAAATGACAATTGTATAACGATATATAAAGACATCATGTCTGACTATAACTCTATAACTGTTTCATGGCATAAGCACCCCGTGTGCATGGATTAATGCAGAATGCATAACTTATGTAACGATATGATTAATGTCTTAAGTTAAAGTTTTGTACTATCAGCAAGTGGATGTCTGAATTATGACAAGTAGTAAGGATTGGGAAAGTAATGATTACAGCTAGTTTAAAGAAAGAGAAAGAGTAAGATGATGATAGTAAATTCACAGGATTCGAAACAAGATAATTTATAGATTGCTCTAAACATAAATAAATATAGTATTCTTAATAATTTTGAGGACTTCCCAAAATGTTCATTATGAAGTGATCAATGCAATAGATTTATATGTTATTCCGTGTTGTTGTGAAAGTTATAAGAATGAGATGAATTTTGGAAAGAAGTTATCTATAGAGGTTGTTCCCCACTAAGCTTTATAGCTTAGCACATGTTTGTTTATCCGTGTAGGTTTCAAGAGAAGCTCTAGAGGATCGGGCAAGATGCAGTTACCTTGAAGATATCAGGATACTTGAAGGCCATTTATATTATGTTTATCTTATCTATAAGCTTAATTATCTTATTATGGAATTTAATGATGGCCTGTCTTATTATTATTATTTCTGCATGACCACTAGGTTTATGATGATGATGATGATTGGTGATGATTGATAATTATCTATGGTTAAGGAATTAGGGTGTTACAGTATATACCTCAATTTGAGTATTTGATAGTTAAATAACCATGAAATGTTGTTTGTGATAAGATTAATTGGAGGAAATACATGGTTAAAGTCAAGATGAGATGTGGACCAAGAGAAGAGAGGGAAAAGAGCTTCAAATAAGGTATAAGAATTTAAAACTCCTTATGTATGCATTTAATAATAAAGAAAATTACGCATTAACGCTGTGTAATGTATTTGGAATATGAGGGAGTGTAATATAGAAGTCTAGCCATGCTAATAAGTTAAAAGAATGCAAAAATAGTGTTGTAATAAAATTTTGTTATATGAATCACAAGACCAATCAAGATTGTTCTAAGTATGACACGAGTTTTAAAGCACCAATTAGAGTGATTCTAGTTTTAAATGAAATTTAGGACATAGATATAAAAGTTTATAGAAGGAACCAAGATCTAATTCTGCCTCTAAAGGCCTCGTATAATAGCTTGAAATTATATAATGGTTGCTACCCTACCAATTGGAGCAGTTTGTATATATTTTTATATATATCTCCTTATATAGCTATCCAAATTGTATGATTTTTAATTATATGGAAACTATAGATATAGTGGAACAAATTTCTAGAGGAAGTTTTTCCAGAAAATCACATTTGTTAGGTCAAAATTTATGTACAAATTGAACTTGAGAGTTTGTCTGCTGAGTTATAGGCAAATTGCATCAATCCGGCCAAGACAAGGCTATCTCGACCAAGTCACTTGTGTTTTGGTTGTGTAGAATGCCTTAGCTAAGAAAAATGCCATCCCAGTTGAGTCACTTTGTTTTTTCCCTAAAGTTTACTGAACCTTACCCGAAGGTTACCAAATGTCTTCTAAACTTTTTTGAACATTAATTTAACATTGTGAGCCTATCAAAAGAATATAATTAGACCTATTATGTGTGAATTACCTCATATTACCATGAATTTATGCTTGAATCATAGTGAAACAAGATGATTATTGTAATATTAGTGTATTGCAAATAAAGTTAATGAGTGATTATGAATGTGCTATTGATTTACAGATATCGTGAAGTGTTTGCAACCTAGTTTTGCATAAATGTAATTGAATGATGAATATGTGAGTGAGGCTTTAGTGAATGCTTGATTTACTCTTAGTCGTAGACTTATAAGAGATAGCGATTTGATGCCTATAGGTATCCAATGTTGACACCTTAATGGTCTACTGAATCAATACCTCTGGGTATCTAGTGTTGACACTGTGATAGTTTCTAGTGCTTCAATACCTATATGGTATCTAGTGTTCCTAATTATCCATAATTATATTGAGCTCAAGCTAAGAAAGTGATTATAGTGTATTTGTACTATGCTTGATAAGAATATAATAATTAACTGTGTGATGACGATAATGTAAGATATGTGTATATGTAATTGACATGATATAAAGTGTATGATTTATATATATTTATAGTTATTGATAATTAGTAGAATGTAAATTCCATGTTAGAACTACACGTGGTTTTGATTCTCGATCTCAGGATACATAGGAAGCTTGGGATACTAGTTTCGAGTTTGAACCAAATATTGATGTATCATTAAGTATTGTAGCGATTAGTAGCAAGTTAGAGGAGGGACTCACAAAAGAGATTTAGGGCAATAACTTGATAAGAAATTCTAAGCGATTTTGATTCGAATGGAGTGGAATTAAACACCTAGTGAAGGTAGTTGAACAGGAGTGGATAGGTTATTTGTACATACACCTAAGAATAATTCTTAATAGTGAATAATATATTAGTGTTAGTTAAGTTTTAGCAGTGTATATAGTAGTATGAAATACTAGGGTTAAAAAAGAATTAGGTGTGTCTTTAATTATATGTAGTGAACTATCACTATAAATAACTTAGTTATATGTTTGATTGAGTAGGTTTTGAGTTGAAGACTTTTCGGAGTATAGTACTATAGCAGCCACGAAGAATCTCCCAAAGATGTAGTGTAGATCATGTAAAGCAATGTACTTTGTAAAATTCTTAAGTGTAGTGGGATTTGTTCTTATAATCAAACTCTGTATTTTTCATAAAGATTTTAATTTAAATGATAATTGGTTGGTACCAAGATTGATTGGATTATTATTGTGATGCATATATGAATTAAATTGATATGATTTATAGTGAGTGTAACATTTCAGATTACTCCTAAGGAGTATTTGGGTGTTACACAATATATGATTCTAGAGTATTTCTTGTTGCATTAATAAGACAGGAAAATAATTTCCCCCTTCCAAGTGGTGGCAAGAGTTTTCATTATCATTTCCCCTTAATGTTAATTTATGTTATTATCATTTGATTAACATAAATATTAATTTGTAAGTTATTATTATGTCATGGATGCTAGTTATCCCAATATACAAGGATTTTTTGCTCTTTATCATGGCAAAAGATATCATCTAAATGATTTTCATGCATAAGAATGAATTACAAGGAAATATAAGTTATTTAACTAAAGGCATTTATCCTTACATTTAGAGTGTTAAAGGTTAGGTTTTTAATTTTGAATCAATACCAAATTATCCTTTACATCGACAAAAGTCACTACAAGAAAATAGCAAAATAGCAACGAAATTCATCCCGTTGCTAATTTAGCAACGGAATACCAATTTTGTTGCTAAAATTGGTTGAAATTTTAGGGATTTAGCAACAGAATACAAAATGGTTGTATTCCATTACTAAAAAAGGGGGGTAGATTTGAGCGCCAACATATAGCAACGAAAATTAGCAACATAAATCAAATTTCGTTGCTAAATATGGCGGCACTTGATAGCGAGAAAAATTTGGGGTGAAAATTAGCAACGAAATTTAAATTTCATTGCTAAAATAGCAACGAAATTTAAATTTCGTTGCTAAAATAGAAACGGAAATTAATTTCATTGCTAAAATAGCAATGAAATTTACATTCCGTTGCTATTTTATGTCGAATTTAGTGAAGGTATAATTTTTTGCAACGAAAAGTAAATTTCATTGCTATTTTTGCAACGGATTTAATTTTCGTTGCTATTTTAGCAACGAAATTTTAAATTTCGTTGCTAATTTTCATCCCAAATTTTTTTCGCTATCACTAAATTCAACATAAAATAGCAACGAAATTTAAATATCGTTGCTATTTTTGCAACAGAATTTACATTCCGTTGCTAAATTTTAAATCGTTGTAAAATAACAATGGAATTAAATTCCGTTTCTAAAAAAGAATATATATAAGAAAAAACCCTATTTCTTTAATTTCTATTCTTCTCTTAACGATCTGGCATTATTATTTTTCTCTCCACAGTCGGCCATTTTTTGTGGCCTTCCATTCTTCCTCAGATCTGCCACTTTTCGATGATCGGTAAGTGTTTTTATGCTTGATCTTTTGTGTTTCTTCATTTCGTTGTCATTTTTCTTATTCTTTTCATGATCTGCCATGGTTGTTCTTCTCTTCACGTTCTGTATTTTATCTCGCCATTTGTTCTTCCTCAGATCCATCGTTTGCTAAAAAAATTTTGGTAAGTCTTCTCTACTTGATCTTTTGTGTTTCTTTCGTTTTCATTTTTCTTCTTCTCTTTTACTCTCTGCCATTTTCTATTCTTTGGTTAGTGCTTTGTGGTCAGTTCTTTCCATTCGATCTTCCTTAGATCTGCCCTTTTTCGGTGATCGGTAAATCTTTCTTCTTTCCTCTTTCATTTTTCGTCTCTTCATCCTCTGCTCTCTGTAATATATTTAATTTTAGTTGCTAGAATCTAGATCTACCTCTTTTGATACATGTTTTGAATGATTTTTATAGAATATAATATAAAATGTTCATGTCTTGGTAATGTATATGTCTGTGTGGGTGCTTGATTAGTTAGAAAATAATGCATATTGCTTCCAAATTGAAGGTCTGCTTCTTGTGAAACTCATTTTGTATAGCATATTTGTGGTTGAGTATGTCTTTAAAATATTACTGTTATGAAGTGGGGGACGAAATGTCTAGGAAGACTGTAATATGCCTTGCATTAAATGATTTGATGTTATAAGTACATTAATATATTATATATGGTTTAATTTGCACAGTTGATTATTCTGCTGAATTGGTGAATTAATAGGATAAGTATGATCACGAGGACATGGTAAGTTAGACGAGAAGCTTATTAAATAACATACTGATATTATATGATAGTTATGCCAATCTTGGGGAATCATCATTAGTAAATGGTATATAATATATATAACTTAAATTCTTAACTTATAGTAAATAAATTGCAATTTTGTTTGTAAACAATAATTCCCGTCAAATTAGTTGCATTAGGCTAATGATCTGCCCCTTTCTGAGCATTTTATGGCTTTATGCATATTGGGTATTGCCAAAGATTATATTTTGTAATATGAAATTGTCCATAGTTTTGGTATATAAAAGATAGTGGTTAGGATTTTCCATAGATTTAATTAAAAATAATAAATAATTATATTTAAATTTATTATTAAATTATGTAATTAAGATATGGATTCCTTTCACTTGAATTAGGGAAAGAAAATAATTTATATGAGTGAAAACAAGAAAAGACCAAATGTCCCTGAAAAAACTTAAAAACTTTAAACTAAAAAATGACAACCTAAACATCATTTGTTACGAGAGCTTTGCTGAATAAAAAATGACCATCTCGAAATGAGCTTTCCGAAAACATATTATAATAAGAAATCTAATACTTATAGCAAAAGTTATGACCAAAATAGTATGTACCGTAAAAATAATTCATTTAGGCTTTATGTTAGATTTCTTCTAAAATTCTAATTTAATTTAGGGTTTTTATTATCTATATTTCTGATAATAAATTAATACATATATAATATAATCATCTTTATTTATATACAAACAAAAAAAAATATTTTTTAATTTTAAAAATTAGAGTACAAATCTTTTTTTCTGAATAATATATAATTTTATTATTTTAATTTAGAAAACATTTTCCATCTTTATTAAATGAATATGTTTTCCCATGCAAAAAATATTTTTTTCATTTATTAATAAATGAACACATTTTTCAATTTTTTTATAAAAAATAAATACTTCAATTTTTTTTTTTAAAAAATAGAATACAGAAAATAGAATTCTTTTTTTTTTAAGTAAATATGCCTTAATATGTTTTTACCTAATATATTTACAAAAGAATAACTACCTAGTATTGTATTTACACTATCAACCACGAAGCATTTTGTGGCAGTAGCTACATGCAAATATACTACAATTTTAATATTTATAATTTAATTTTATAATACAATTATATGAATTTTTATTATAAAGTTTATAGTACTTAATTTTTTAAAACTTGCCCTATTTTACATTCGTATTTGTATCTATATGTATATGCAAACATAGGTACAAGGTGAATTTTTTTTAAATAATGCTTTTTAAAAAAATTCGAATAGTGGGGCATGTTAGGAAATATTTATGGGAATGGGGTTGAATATAAAGACGCAATGGCTTGCTACATCATCTGCTTAGAGCCAACTATCCTTGTGCGCCTAAAGACGAAGCCTCCTACTGTGTCATCTATGTGGCATCAGTGATGAAGATGCAGCCATACGTTGTGTTGTCAGTGCTATCTGGCACTTGCCTAATGACATTCTACAATGTTGCATTTTTCAATTTGTCAAATATTCTCATCATCACCCCATCGAAAACTCAAAAATTAAGCATTTATATAAACTTTGGATGCTGAAGTTCATTTGCATCCGAAGCAATTTACCAATTGTTGAACATCCCAAAAAGTGTTCCACACATAAAAATTTTTCCTATAATAATATTTATAGCAATATTATTATATGTTCAATATTACCGATTGAAATAGGTAAAATTTTCATTCAATTATTTATAATTTAATGTATTAATTATATTTGTGCTATAATGACAATAGTATTTTATTGTATTTATTTAAAAGCAAAAGTAAGTTACGAATTCAGAAGTGACAATACCACAATTAATCTAGTTATTGAAGATAGTTATTTTATTAATTTTAGTATTTTTTATCGTTATATATATTTACATAATATTTGATGAATTTGAGTGAATAATTATTATTTATATAACATATCAATAATATTTATATTAAATTTTAGAATTAATATTTTTTAGTTTTATTTGGAGGAAAAAATTAAAAAATATAAGAATTGAAGTATAAAATAACTTTGTTATTATCAAGTTCATATGATAGATGGTGCACACATATTTAGCTTCAAAAGCTATGATGGGTAATACTACAAGAACAATTGTGTCTCAAAAATGGAAAGATCTATAAAACTGTAGAATCAAAAATGGTATGACAATGTCTAAACATATTATTACAATAAATAAAAAGTTACAACATATTATAATAAGGGGATATTGGATAACAAAACCAAAAATGGTGGATGCTCTTTGCATGATATTACTAATTATTTATTTGAAGTCGATACTAGAAATTTGGAAAAGAGAGCATGTAAAAAAGTATAAGGAATTGGTAATAATATACGTGAAAGATGTAATTGAAGTTAGTGAAAAATTTTTTAAAAAAAAAATTAGAGATACTATACTAATAGATCAAAAAACATATTGTAAGTGGTACAATTACAATAAATGACCTAAACATTATGTTCATTAAAACATAACAAAATAAAATTTATGCAAAATTATTGTGTTGTAATATTATGTAATTTATTCTTGTGTGATAGTGAAGTGTGAAAAAATATTGTAAATTAAGCATATATTACTATAATAGTAATATTAGTGTTTTATTACATCTAATCGCCAAAAATGACTTTATGTATGAAATATGTAATTTTGAACATCATGGTTTAGAAAAATTATGATAATATTATATTTACGTATAGGTAGTTGCAAGATGTCAACATATACCGAATTTTATTTGTACACGAAAGGAAAATAAGTTATGGAGCGGCAGGCTTTGAATATGACATATCTACCCCGAATGTCAGCATAAGGAGATTGAGACTAAAAAATAAGCCAACTTTTCCTGAATTATGCCATAAAATCCACGTTAAAATGGGTTTAAGAATTAATGATGTGGTTTCTAGAATTATATACAAGAGTCCATTACACAATAGAGGATCATTCTGTTAGATGGCAGTGGATTTAATAGATGATGATGACGTAGATGTAATATATGACAATTTAAGGAGATATGAATATTATAATTTGGTGGAATTAATAATTGTAGTTGCAAAGGGTGTTGTAGGATCTAATCCGCCTATGTATCCTCACGGTTATCAGTTTACAAATGAAGGGTTTCAAACTAAAAACACCGGGGCACCTCAACAATTTTGTATAAATGACATTGGTCCTAGTCAGCCAAGATAGTTCGTAAGTCAACAAGACATTGAAATGTTTTTTCAATTTGGGGGAGACACTAATCCTAATCAGCTTAGACAAGCTGTCAGTCGATAAGATGGTAACTTGATTGAAAAAGAGGCATCTATCGATTCAGGGCACGATCATATACACACACTCGTGAGCCAAATTTTTGCTGCTTGTATGGGTCAACCTAGGCAGTCATTGAGTCAAAGGATTGGTAATTTTTTTAAGTAAATCCATCTTTAGATCTAGATCAGGAATTCGTTCAATGGATAAGAATTTTGCGATCGGTACACCAATTGAGCGAAGTCAAAGTATTAAACACGTCGGTTAATGACATTTTATATCTCATGTCTTAGAAGTCAGATAGAGAAGTTCAATTTCCCATGTCCCAGATGTCAGACACAGAAGTTCAATTTTGCATATCCAAAATGTCAATCAATGTCATTTTTTGTTCCAGATAGTAGATGCCACTCATAGTTAGCATTGGTAAACTATCTATAGAAGAGATGGTGATTTATTTGAAGATTGCATATCTAGCAGCGTTAGTGCAGATTGTGGTGATGAACCGATAATTAATTTGGGTGACAAGGATGATCTCGAAGATGTTGCAGTTAACAATGATTACTAATCACCTAATGACGACCCAGAATTAGATAATACAAACATGAATGTAGGAAGTGATAGCTCAAAATTTGGTGATGGTGATGGGTCCGAACATGCATAATACGCCAGTCATTAGCATCACTACATCTAAGTGGTGAGGCAGGCCAAGGTAGTTTTGTGTTTCCATCAAAGTATCATACGGATATTGACTTCGAAGTATTCCAAGTTGATATATCGAAAGGTGCTAACTTTCAAACTTGGGATGGTGTGTTTGAGTTATCGACTAGTTTGGTTTTTAGTAGTAAGGATGAAGTCAAATCTTCTATAAAAAAAGTACTCAATAGTATAATGTTTACCTATAACGTTGTAGGTGTGCAATTTCAATTGCGTAAATTCCAATAGAAGATGGATGAAATTAAAGAACTCGACCAAGATTGCTACCACAGGGCAATGCAAATATTATTAGACAAATGGATATTATCCAAGGATGGTGGACATATATATGGCCATACAATAACAAATATTGGTAAGAGTTTTAACAGTGCTTTTAAAGGTGTTCACATGATGTCGATCAGTGCCATTGTTGAGCATACTTTTGCTCATTTGGTAAAATATTTTAAGAATAGAAGGGGTTTTTGCATGACCAAAATGGCCTAAATACTACGCTTCACTCCTAAATGCATTAAAATTATGACCAAATAGACTAACAAGGTTAGCAGACATATTATTGTTTGCTATGATAGTCGCTATAAATTATTCAAAATGATAGATGGTAGAGTACAACAGGTCAATTTCAAGTCGAACACGCATGCATTGAGCCTCGAGAAGTGCAAATATGAGTGCAGTAAGTTCTAAAGAACTAAAATGCCATGTTCGCATGCCATAACATCATGTATGAATAGAAATATTGATATGTACCAATTTGTTGACAACTGTTATAGCATTACTAAGTCACTTAAATGCTATAAGGGTGAATTTCGAAGCATATTAGCCACAATATTACGATCCAAAAATTAAACTTGATATGGAATTAGTGAAGGAAAAAAGGTCGGCAAAGAACAACTCACATTCGCAATGATATGGATAGGCATGAATGGGGTCATTAAACGCATTGCAACAAATATGGGAATGTTGGACATAACAAAAAAAAAACATGTAGAAGTGGTGATGGACCATCCACTCAATATTTTAGTGGTTAAAATTCGGAACCATGTATTTATTAATATGTTGTGTTTTAATATATTTAATATATTTTGTAATATGTTGTGCATTAATAAATTTTATATATTTATTAATTTTTGCATTAAAAAATTTAATATATTTACTAATATTTTTTTAAAAAAATAGTAATTGATGAAAATTAGTTAAAGTACAAATAAGATAACAAATAAGAAATTAACCATATATTAAAATATTACACCAATATAATATATTCAATATCCTCTATTACAAGATGTGGCATTACGGGTAGGGGTATTGGGATCCATCTCATATGGGTTAGGATTATTGTATCCCTTACTATACAGTGGTTGATCTGTTAAATGTTGAGTGCCTACAATAGTTGGACCACTAAAAAGTTCATTAAAGAAATCATCTTATGGTATCGTATGACTGCTCTGCCCATAAATGTTGTATTGTGCAACATCTCCTTCAAAAAAACTTACATTTAGATCAATATTCAAACCAGATGCAATAGCTCCAGATGGCCCAACTTCATGATCATAATATCTAGAAGGACCTGCTGCAACATCATACTGCCAAGTTGCTAGTATGAAGGCATATTGAAGGAGCTAGGAGTATCTTTAGGAATATATGGCCAAGGCATTGGTTAGGGTACTTGGTGCACATTAGGATAAATAGGAATAGAAGCAACTGTCATCCTTCTTTCTGCCATACCTCTCCTGCTACGTCTAAAACATCAAAAATCTTCATATGATATGGATAGTGGTGGAATATCTTTAAGATCGGGTATAAGTTGATGAGGATAATCATTAGATGTCCTATCATATGCACCAACAGCACCTAAAATCCCTTCTGATGCCAAACAAATATTATTGCCTTCAGTGGATGATGAAGCAATATTGCTATGGAATATTCATTCAGCAACATTAACCTATATTCAAATAAAAAAATTTATTATAAATCATCAATAATAATAATAATAATAATAATAAAACATACATACATACATACATACATACATATCGATGCCTCTGTTTTTGCTTTGACTATAGTTATCCAATGTCTTGTTCGCGCTATATACCATTGCATATATTGCAATCCGAATGCAATGGTGAACTGAGAATTTGACCTTGTATAACCCGATTATGTCTATTATGCCACTCAACCAGATTACGTCAAATGCATGTAATTATTAACCTGGATAGGACATAGTAGTCCACTAATACAACACAAGATCTATGCACGGATAAAGCATTGTATATAGTAGTTTGTCACATCTACTGGTAAGTGACTAAAATATTGCGTCAACCATGTCATTTTTATTTTTAGTCCTCTAATTACTTCTTCTAGGGGAACAATCCCCAGCAACCGAACACAAACATCAAGCCAGTCATAATCTAAATGTCCTGTAATAGCATGTCGTTCCACAAGCAAGCTGGTGAGTATCTGTATATCCTCTAGAGTAATTGTAGCTTCACCAATAGAAAGGCGAAAAGTATATGTCTTTGGCCTCCCCCTCTAGATAAGAGCAGTCATTAAGTCAATATTAACATTCATAACACTGATCTGCGACACCCTATAGAAACTTAATAAATGGAGTTAAGGTATTATCCTTTCATATCTATATTCCTATAGTGACTCTTAAAACTAGCTCTACGTGCAAACAAAACATTGTACTTAAACTGAAATAAATAAAATTATAAGAAAAATATATATAATATATATAATTTAAAAGTATTAAATATTTAATGACCGAGTGAAAATATAATTATAGTTCTTCTCCAAACAGCATCGGCTCAGTACTTGCCATTTAAAGTCAAAAGCTCATCAACGTAAGGTCCCGGATTAATAAATTTTCTCTTCTAAAAGGTTCAATTTTTTTAATAACCTATATGAAAAAAAACACTAATATGTGTTACGTGTGCATGCAAAACAAAATTAGTACTAATTAACTGTAAATTTAAAACAAATAAATTTCGCATAATATATTTATCACACAATAAACAAATGAAATAAATATATCAAATATGTTTTATGACAAAACTAATATTATTTTAAAACATATTATTATTATTTTTTCAATACATTATTTTTATTATAAAATATTCACTTTTTTACACTAATTTTTCTCTAACAATATGAAAATTTTCACACACTACTCAAATTATAAAATTAAACGTAGTGCATAAAAGATATTTTCTAACAATAATATTAACCGAACGCATATTACGTCAACAATTAAACATCAATATTACTTAATAATATAAAATTACTTTAAAAATAAAAACATATTTCACAAATATAAATTATTTCTATATTTTTAATAATGCGTGAATGTTTTATATTTTTATATAAATATATGTTATCTACAATGATATATAAAAACCAATTCCCTTAAATTTCTATTTATATTAGCAAAGTAATTATTATATATATTTTATCACATAATAATTTACGTTATTTGATGTCAGTTTCAACCGAATATAAAAAAATAATGAGCCTATTTTTTCTTATCACATATATAATTAATAAAATGCACTTATAAATTATATAATAACACAATTACAAATAGTAATAAAATAATATTTTGTTAACTTCTACACAAATTTATTGATTAATAATGCATTTAATTTATTTAACTTCAATAAAAATATAAATAAATAAATATAATCTAAACACTATAGACTCATAAATTATACCCTTATTTATATATGTCAACCGATTAATAAATTTGGTTTAACACTAACATAAAATTTTACTTAATATATAAATTTATTATTTTTTCATAATATAAACAACTATTATACTAACAGCTAGCATTATAAAATAATACATGTTATTGCACTAACATAAAATTTCTTGAAATATATAAAAGAGCTAACTTGCCTTTCTTTCTTCAAGTTTTCAAATTTATCAACAAAAAATACCTACATAATAAACTATAATATAAATAATTATACTTATTTATAAATTAAATATAAATAAACATAACAAACAATACTAACCTTAATTTATGAAATTAACTCAATTAATTCCTTAAATATGTGCAGCTTCAAAAAAAAAATCCCGACAGTGTTTGAGAAAGAAAAAAAAATGAAAGATTGGAGAATGGATGAAGATGAACGAAAATAGTGAGTAGGGAAGATGAAGTTGGTTTATAGTGTAAAATGGGAGATGGCTTCGGTTAGTCAAATGATTTTACCACTCATTGTGCATGCATGGCAGATCATGTGGGTCGACTACGATGACACAGTGGCAGGCTGCGTCTTTAGACGCTGACAGCTTTATGTGCCGCTACAATGCTGATATCGGATAGCGCAGCAAACTGCTACATCTTTAGCTCAATTATGCCTCAGTGCAAATAAAATCTGACATGCCCCGATTCTCAAAATTTATTTTAAAAAGCATTATTTAAAAAAAAATCCCGAGGTACAACGGCATGATACTTTTGTCATTTCCTAGCCAAGTTATTTTTATACAATGTGTATCACCTCTTAGTTATCTATAAAATTTTAAATATATATTTAGGGGTGTTCAAATATGGATTGGATGGATTACGATTGGTTTTTCCTTCAATCCATCTAAATTTTTAAATGGGTTGAACCCAATCCAAATCAGGTGGATTATGAACTAAATTTCTTATGTTGGGTTGGTTGGTTTACGTGGATTATATGGGTTATGTTAATTTTTTATATTATATTATAAATATATAAATTATAAATTATTTATATTTATATATTTTTAAATATAAAATATTAATTTTATTTTTATAAATATTTTTTTAAATACCGCAAGTATATAAATTTATAATACCATAAAATTTAAAATTACATATAAATTTCATAAAAAAATTAATAGTATCCTAAAATTTAAAATTACATATACATTCTTAAACTATGAAATTAATTGATTTAATTATAGTATTGCCTTTAATATTAAAATCATTCATTGATGGGTGAAGTTGGTTCCATTATTATTGAAAATCTTACCCCTACAAAATCTGCATCAACATAATAATTAGAATAAATATAATATTTTTAAATATTCGAGAGTAAAAGCTTTACTTTCTTTTATAGGTATATTCGGTACGAATCTAAATTAATTGAATAAATAATTTTTGGGATTGCCTATTATTATATATAAAGAAATATTGTTTCAATTGAAAATATAAGGGCAAGACTTCACATTTAAACAAATTTTGGGGAGAAATTTGAACTTTCCACTCATTGTTATTACTAGACAAAATTTAAGATTCTGAAACTTAAATTTTTTTCTAATAAATTATTAATGCAGGGAATAATCACTATAAAACTGACGCAATAAATACGTTTTTACTATTTAAAATCATTAAAAATTTCATTATTTTATACTAAAATCGATATTCCAATTGATTAGCCAACACGGTCACGGTAGGTTCCATGCCACTAAAAAAACACGCATTCTATTTTAATGAATCATAACAAACAAGCAGTGGTTTAGCTTTGAAGCACAGAATACGTGTTTCAAAGAAGCACAAAGTTTGGCCAGGGAACATGTATAATGTCCTCAAGTCTACACATGACTATATGAGCCATTGACCTTGACTTTTGACCAAAATATCTTTTATTTATTTTTTATTTACTTATGTCATCAGGTTCGTTCAAACTAAACTCGTGCATTTCTTATATTCCAATTGATTAGATAATAAAAAATTACAAAACCCAAAAGTAATTGCATGCTTGACACGAACACGTGAAGTTGGAATTATCAGATTCAAAAATTTCAGTTATTAGTTTATATAGTAAATTAAAAATGATATTAAAGGATGTAATTTTTTTCTAATAAATTATTTTTAGATAATATTCTCTTTAATGGTAGTTCGGATTCAATTTTTATTGTGTATAGGCTCTAAATTAATCGGCTCTTAAAGTATAATGTCCAAAAAAAAAAAAGAATAAATTTCTAATTTTAGAAAGTTGTATGGAAAAAAAATTAATTTTTAACGCATATAGATAATGATAAAAGTCAAAGTGTGAGTGGGAGCATATTTAAAGAAGAGTGTAATGTGGGTTAATTGGTTGGGTTATATAATAACCCATAACTCACATATATATGTTTAAAATATTAAAATGAGTTGTATGGGTTATAATAATCCATTATATTTGTAAGAAAAATGGATTAAATGGATTGGATTGGATAGGTTAAGTGGGTTATACCATTTTTGAACACCCCTATATATATTGAAGTGTTTGATGTTTATTGATATGCTCGGGTGAATTTGAAGGGCTCCGCTAGTATGGAGTAGTGTCATAATCAACGACTGGCGTTGATTAGTTTGGCAATAAAACTAACTAATTAATCATCAACATCAACCAACTGCCATTTACCATCTGTCAACTTCAAATATCAAAATTCTAGTGAAGTGGACGCCACGAAATTAAACTCAATGTATATATATCTTAAACTTCCTTCTATATAAGTCATAAATAATAAGCACACATTAGCTTATTACCTCCACAAGATCAGGAATCAGTTTGTTAGTAATAATATCAGAAGATGGAGAAAGCAGAAGGCAGAGTAGTGGTGATGGGTCGGGCAGAGATTGATACAAGACCTCCGTTCAAATCTGTTGAAGAAGCTGTGATGTTGTTCGGTGAAAGAGTTTTAGCTGGTGAAATCTATGCTATTAAGCTCAAACAGGTTCTTTTCACTTCAATTGCATGTCTTTTATTTAAGTAAAATCTATTGCATTCATCTAGTTTTATGATCAATGATCATTTATGTTATTATAAGATGATTGTTGTAAAGCTTGTGTGGCCTTTTAGGAGTCAGGCTTGATAATTGTGAGTTATCCATTAAAATAAGATTCGAGTTAGTTAGACATTAATATATTATAAGTTTTTATTATTTCTCTAAATTATCCGATACATGAAGTTAGTTTTTTAACTATTACAGCAATTTTTTTGCCATTAAAGAGTCTGGTTTGATAATTGTAAATTCATCATTATTATAAAATTATATAAGCCATTGATAATTACCAGAGTTTCTAGCATAATGGTGTGCTATATATATATAGAAATCCAACGCAAAGTTTTGTGGGTTAGATGCGAGATGAAGCAAGTGAAAATAAGCAAAATCAACCCAAAATGGTAGCCTTAACAGCAGAGCTTGAGGAGACGAGACACAGCCTTCAGAAGGCTAGAGAAGGAGCTGAAACTATGGGGAAAAGTATGGTATCTTTAAGACAGGAACTAGAAGAAATAAAGAGAGAACTCAAGTGGTTCAAGGCAAGGGACATGTTTATGAAGAATCCAGTTCTTGATAATCCTGAGATTGAAGAGATCAAATTCATTGAAAATTCAACTACTAATGACGACGACAAGGATGAAGAAGAAGAACTTGGAAAGAAGAGATTTGCGAAATTTGCTAGCCCTCCTTCATTAACCAAGCGTATTGTTACTAAAGAGGAAACGCTAGACAAAAGTCCTTCGGTCAAAAAGTCAATCAAGAGGAAGTCACTTGGCCCCGTCTTAAGGTGGCTTTTTTCAAAAACAGAAGGGAAACCAACAACGATCTAGATCTCCTTAATCATGAGAAACAACTTATTTCGACTGGATTTATGAATAAATGAATTTATGGACCAAACTAATATCAGAATTTCACTGAATAAAAAAAAATTAAAAATAGTGGTTAAGTAGTTACTAATCATGTATGACAGTTAATTCACTATTGACTTAGTTTCATGAAAAATTAAAAAATTGATAGAACGGATTTAAATGAAAATTTTCCAGTTGTCGGATGGTTACTATTGCTTAATGCTACTGATCTTATTCCAAGGCCGTAAGATCAAGTTGTAATGATTACTATGTAGTACAATTCGATTAAATATAAAATAGAAATAAAAATTTATTTCATGATGATCGTGTGCTGCATATGCATGCATATCATTTTAAGTGCCCACAGAATATCCAGGATTTTTAAAGAGTGGAAAGGAATGAAAAAGTAGAGATGAGAAAATTATTTGTTTAGTATCATAAAAGTTTTTGTTAAAAAAAAAAATCATAACAGTATTTAGGGTTATAATAAGATCCATAAATGGCTTAAAAAAACTTTTGGCCTGAATTTTTTCTTTTTTTCTTTTAATTGCCATAATTCGATTTGATCAGTGCATATGACCCTAAATGATCTAATTTGATCTGCGAATACAAACTATATGATTTGTAAATTGATTTATTGTGATCCGATCCGTAATGTGATTCATTTGGATATTTTATAATTCTATAAATTTTAATTTTCTTATATAACATAAATATTTAAAAATAATTTTTTAATAATTTATACATGCATAAATTTTTTTTTTATTTCTAATGAAATCAAAAGTTTAAAAAAATAACGTCATAAAGCTTAATCCATCTATTTGATTATAACCTGTTTATGTTACGATTCATTTATAATCTACCTCATTTTAACCCGATCCAATCCATTTGACGGTCTAGCCCATAATGTTTGTCGAATAAGGGTATACATATTAAACTTTTTTTAATCACAAAATAAATCTCCCTCAGGGAACAAAATTGGTTGAAATCAATATTAAAGAAAATAGTAGAAATAAACATTATGTAGCAAATAGTTAAGATTAAAATGGTATTTAATTGAAATTTATAAGAGTTTTAAAGTGTAAAAAATGATTTTTGACAAGATAAGGGTTCAATTGCCCCCTTCATGCTCTACATGGGTCTGTCTAGACCTGTTAAAATTTGATCCCACATCTATAATTTGTACGCAAATTCTAATTTAAACATAACTCATGATAACAATCGGACTATTAGATCGGTTTAATGGTCCGACATAAATCGAGCACCTTGTCCAAATAGGACCCAGTGAGCCAACCAAAGGCCAAGCTCCTCAGGGAGACATGGCCGAACCATAGATCGGCAAAAGGCTGATCCCGAAAATAACTCCATCACGTTGAACAGACAATCGTCACTAACCCACGTTCCCTCGAAAATCGCCGCTACTGAATTAGTGGCCAGAAAAAACGGAAAACTCCTCCCATTAACTCCTAGAAATTTGGTAACCCCACCTATAAAAGAAGGAGAAACAGGTATAAAAAGGTAACTTAATTTTCTTTCACTCAAGAACTCTTATTCTCTCACACAGAATCTCTAACTTGACCGTCGGAGGCCCCCTTATCGAAAATCCATCGGTCTGTGTTTGCAAGTGTTCATAGTCGCAAGAAGCTTGCTGTACATTTTCTCCTGTCATCATTTGGTGCGGTGAGCATGGAGCATGGACCTTTTCCCAGATCTCAACCCAAACACTTCCCGGCCAGAAAACCAAATGTCCAACCCCACTCCGCCAGGAACACTGCAATTCCTCCCTCAACCCAACGACCCGATCTCAGCTTCCCCAGTCACGACAATCCCAACCATTACTCCTACCATTACCCCGCAAACGGCCCAATTCCTCATCGCCGCACTATCAGTAATCGTAGCACAGGCTCAATCTCAGCCCTTACCCTCGCAAAACACCAATATGCCTCACCCTTCTCAGCCTCCCGCTCGGGAAACCTTCTCCCCAGCAGTACCACAAAACCCCAACTCCACTATCACCCTAACTATCGAATAATTCAATTGCCTCTTGGATGACAGAATCCAAAGGCAGCAAAACCGAACTACCTTTCAATACCAAGGCAGTTTCCGATCACCCCTCTCTCGCGAAATATTAGCCACTCCATTTCTCAATATTCGCCTCCCTCACCTCAAAACCTACAGTGGAAACACCGATCTCCGAGCTCATATTGACCAGTTCCAGCACAATATGCTGGTCCTCATGGCTAACGACTCCGCCTTGTGCAAGATTTTCCCCCAAACCCTGGCCGACTCGGCCCAAATCTGGTTTCGAAACCTGCCATCACATTGTATTCAGAACTTAGAACAGTTCAGTGACATGTTCGTTGCTAAGTTTGTGGCCGCCATTCACCCGAACAAGGTGTCTACCGATTTGAACCTGGTACAGTAGGAAAAGGGCGAATCACTACACTCCTACGTAGAAAAGTTCAACGATGTAGCCATGGATATACAGAACCTGAACTTGGAGGTCGCCATTAACGCCCTAATTCAAAACACAAGGTGTCAGGATTTCAGCGACTCCCTAAGCAAGAAACCCCCGAACGACTTTACCGAGCTAATGTCTCGAGCACACAAGTACATCCTCATGGATGAAGCTCGACATCTCCGCAATGCCTCCCATAGATCATGGGCATCGAATAAGGAGGGTGGAGATAGCACAAGGTTCACTCGAGAAGGAGAAAATCCCAGCAGGGCAGACCAAAAGAAGTACCGATGAGGCAACTGGACTAACAGGTCATATGCAATCACCACTACCCGCCCAGACAACAAAAAAGATGAAAGACTCACACCCCTAACGGCATCTCGGGAACAGATTTTATCTTGGTTAAAACAGAATGGACAAGTTAATTGGCCAAGACCCATGAGGAAAGATCCGAACCGGGATTAGAACCTCTATTGTGCTTTTCATAGAGACAAAGGCCATGAGATCGAAGAATGCAGGCAACTCAAGCGAGAAATCGAGCACCTAGTTCGGAAGGAAGCCCCTGCTCGTTTCATAAAGCAAGACAAAAGAGGGAAAAGATAGAGATCGCCATCTCCTAAACCGAACAGAGCCAATGGCAGAAGGCGAACACCAGCTGGAGTCATACATATGATCGCCGGAGGTGAGCAAAGAGACCATTCCCGGAAGAGGAAGTCCAAGGAGGTCATGTCCGTCGGGCGGAGGACAAGCTCGACCACAAGTATGATCCAATTTACAGTGGCCGATGGTGCACATGTTCGGCATCCGCACACAGATGCCCTAGTTGTTGAAGCAGTCATTCAAGACTTCCTGGTTCAGTGAATATTAGTCGATACGGGGAGTGCGGTCAACCTCATAACAGCTCAAGCATACAGAGCATTGGGGATGTCGGACCACAGGCTCGAGGAAGTTAGTGTCCCCCTTATTGGTCTGTCCGGAGTACCTGTTCGGGTAAAAGGGCTAGTAAATCTACCCATACAACTCGAAGACGATGCGGTGGTTTGTGCTTGTCGGGCAAATTTCATGGTCGTTGATATTTCGCTGTCTTACAACGTAATATTCGGCCGACCCCTACTGTCTGAAGTGGACGCCTGTGTCTCCATGAAAAACCTGGTGCTTAAGATCTCCACAGAAGAAGGAGTGGCCATTTTGAGAGGAAATCAGAAAACGGCTCGGGAGAGTACTTAACCATGCTCAGAGGGGCCAATCAAGGCCTGCCACTTGACGCGATGGATGTACCAGAGAAAGAAAAACGAAGGGCAAAGCCGGCAGAAGTGCTGTAGGTAGTCAAACTAGAGCCAGGCAAGAAGATTCAGATATCTGGGAGAAAGTCAGGGGCGGAGAAAGAAGCTCTACTCTCGACCCTCATGGAGTTTGCAGATTTTTTTGCCTAGCAAACCTCAGACATCCAAGGGGTCAAAAAGGACTTAGCAGTTAACTCACTGAATGTCCAGCCAGAATGCAAGCCAGTAAAACAAAAGAAGAGGAATTATGCCCCCGAGAGACAGTTGGCCATCGAACAAAAAACGGCAACTTTGCTCGATAGTGGTTTTATCAAGGAAATATTCTATTCGAACTGGCTGGAAAAAGTGGATCTTGTCTGGAAAAGCAGCGGCAGGTGGAGGATGTGTGTTGATTTCACCGATCTAAACAAAGCATGCCCGAAAGATTATTATCCGCTGCCAAACATAGACACACTTATGGACTCAACAGCAGGGTTTGAAGAGTACGCCTTCCTCGACGCTTCAGCAGGCTACCATCAGATCCCAATGGCCCGCTCAGATGAAGAGAAAACTACGTTCATCACCCATAGAGGAACCTACTGTTATCGGTTCATGCCCTTCGGATTGAAGAATGCAAGGGCCACCTACCAAAGGCTGATGAATAAGCTGTTCATCGATCAGTTGGGGAGAAACATGGAGATGTATATGGACGACATGATCGTCAAAAGCCAAGCCTCAACAGACATGTGCACCGAGCTGAAGGAGACCTTCCAAAGACTTCGGGAATCAGGCTTGAAGCTCAACCCCGAGAAGTGCACCTTTGGAGTCCAGTCCGAAAAATTCCTTGGCTTCATGATATCGAAAAGGGGGATCAAAGCAAACCCGAAGAAGATCAAAGCGATCATGATCATGGACCCGTCCAGAACAGTCCGGGAAGTACAAAGGCTAAATGGAAGGATAACAGCTTTGGGAAGATTCATTTCATGCTCGGCTAAACGGTATTTGCTTTTCTACCGAGCCATCAGAAACCTCAAGAACTTTACCTGGACGGAAGAATGCCAACAAACATTTCAGGCCTTGAAGCAGTTCCTTTCAACCCCCCCACTTCTCAGTAGGCCATTAGCAGGCGAAGTTTTATACCTCTACCTGGCTGTTTCGACTGGTGCAGTTGGTTCGGTGCTGGTCCGAGAAGAGAATGGCCAATAGTTCCCCATTTACTACACTAGCAAAGTACTTCGGGGGGCCGAACTCAATTACCCCATCTTAGAGCAGCTGGCCCTCGCACTCATTACAACAACAATAAAGCTCCGACCGTATTTTCAGGCGCACATAATTTCGGTACGGACAAACACAAACTTATAAAAGGTGTTACAAAGGCCAGAATGTTCGGACAGATTGACAGAATGGGCCACCCATCTGGGAGAATTTGATGTTCGGTATGAGCCACGGACATCCATGAAAGCACAAGTGTTAGCTGACTTCGTAGCTAAGTTACACAAACCTGTTCCCAAACCAGAGAAAGTATCGTGGAAGCTGTATGTTGACGGGGCCTCGAGTTTGGAAGGAGCAGGGATCGGAGTAATTTTGATGAGTCCGTTGTTAATCCAGATCTGGGCCAGGGCACACCTGACCTTTCCAGCCTCAAATAATGTGGCAGAGTATGAAACCCTTTGTTACAGGCTGCAGTTGGCAACAGAAGTAAAGCCGAACTGTTAGTGTAAGCCCTAGCCCCAATGCATTGTAACGAAACACTTGAAATTAATAAAATGAGGCATTAGTTTTATCTTTTGTATTCTTGTGCATATCAATTGATAAAACTATCCAAGAATGTCGTTTCGGTTTAAGTTATCATGTGTGAGGCACATGGTTGTAAGATCTTGAAACAAATGAGACTTCATTCTAAATATCCCTAGTCAGTCATTGTTATGGGAATAACAATGAATTAAGACTAGTATGCTCTCTCTGATATTATGAGTTCTATCTTACGGATCATTAGGATCTGCTCTCAGCTATGACCTCGGCGTCCTTTTCCTCTTGAGCTTCCTCTCTCCTCTCCCACTCAGCTTCTTTTTCCTTATACCGATCAAGTTCCACCTGGAGAGCAGAGGTAGACTCCTTTTCTCGAGTCAAAGCGGACTCCAGCTCAGCCGCCTTCGCTATAGCCTCCTCAGCCTGCTCTTGGGCCTTATGAACCTTTTCTTGAGCTTGCTCGTGGGCCTTACGGGCTTTCTCTTCAACCTCAGCCATCCTCGATCCTAGAGATCCGAAGTCAGAGTCAGCTTGTCGATGCTTTGCAATGAGATCGTTCATCTCCGCTATAGTCGCGCCAATCAGTTGGGATCCCTACAAAACACAAAAAGATTAGGGCATATTTAAGAGATTAACACTTCTAACAAATCCGAACCACTCACCTCAAGCTGATGCCTCTTCAACTGATCAGCCAAACGTTCGGCACTCAGGGCGGCGAGGGGAGCAACCTCCTTTGGCACATAAAAAGCTACGTGTCCGAAGGTGTTGAAGTCCGGATCATGAGAGGAGTATTTATCCCCCATAGTCTCCCACAGCTCGTATATTTTGCAGAGCAAATTTCGGAGGTTTTTCGGCTCCTTATCGGCCTGGCCTCATGGCTTGGAGGGTACAGCAACCTCAGCCTCAACAATCGGAGTCCAAAAAATCTCGATAGTGGTCGTCAAAGGCTGAGCCTTGGGAGGAGGATTTGCCTCCACCTCCTTTACAACAGGAGGCGTGCTCGAAGAACCTTCGGCTAACTTCTGCCTTTTTGCCCTCATAATCTTTGCAGCCCTGCTCATCTTCCTCATGACTGCAAAAAGAAAACAAATTAAAACAACGCATCAGTATCACGAAATAAGAAAAAACGAACACTACCTTTTGTTCAGCGAGAAACCAATTCTGGACTGCAAGGGTCCAATAAGTTCTTCAAGTCCCACTTGTCCTGGGCCAGTTCCCTCCAGTGAGACAAGATTAACTCCTCTTCATCGGAGAGCCATAAGTTTCCTTCGTTTCATTTTGTATACCTCCCCCAGATTGTCCGTACTGGGAAGTCGGTCCACATTCTCTCTACTACAAAGAACCGATCCTTCCACTTCTTCAAAGACTCCGGATTCCCAATAGATACCCCATATCCAGGCCGAGCTTGTATGTAGTTGTGGTCCTCGGTACCAGCTTGGAGACCGATCACATGGGTTGCTCGGAATAGATTCATAGTAAGGTCTATGCCTTGTTCCACGGCCCAAATCTGAAGGGTGGAAAGAGTTCACCAAGCGTTGGGGTGGAGTTGCCCGACAGCCATATCAAAATACCTCAGCACGCCTACCTCGAAGCTCGTCAAAGAAAGACGGACACAGGCCTCCAATTGCACCTCGTAAATGGCTATCTTCCTTTTATTAGTGAATTCAGTATTTGCCCTTTGTGAGGTGCTGGGTTTACTGGCGAAGTAGTCCGGCTCTAAAGTTAGTTGAGCAAGGAGAGTACCGAGCTCCTCCTCTTTCACTGTCGAACTTATACTTCCAAATTCAGGCAGTCGAAGAGGAGCCTTCTTCTTGGACGATGTAGCAGTCCAGCTTAAATCGACAGGCTGAAGTCCCTCGCTCGAAGAAGAACATTTACTCATGCCTGGGACACTACCACTGGGAGCATCCCTGCTGGCCCCGACTCCCTCATTTGAAGATCTCTCTGAAATCATAACGAAAGAGCTAAACAAAAAATACAAAGAATGAAAAAGGGGGATGAGGGACAAACCTGGCAAAAATAGACGAAAGATTGCGAAAAGAAGATAACAACCTCGAAGCTCCAAGACAACGAGCGCTGAAGAGAAAACAAAGATGGAGTAAAATGAGCAAAAACGAAAGAAAAAAGATGGAGACATAAATGTCGCCCACTGGGGGGGACTTATGATAACAACCGGACTATTAGATCGATTTAACGGTCCGACATAGACCGAGCACCTTGTCCAAATAGGACCCGGTGAGCCAACCAAAGGCCAAGCTCCTCAGGAAGACATGGCCGAATCATATCGGCAAAAGGCTAGTCCCGAAAATAACTCCACCACGTTGAACAGACAATCGCCACTAACTCACGTTTCCTCGAAAATCGCCGCTACTGGGTTAGTGGCCGAAAAAAACGGAAAACTCCTCCCATTAACTCCTAGAAATATGGTAATCCCACCTATAAAAGAAGAAGAAACAGGTATAAAAAGGTAACTTAATTTTCTTTCACTAAAGAACTCTTATTCTCTCACTCAGAATCTCTAACTTGACCGTCGGAGGCTCACTTGTCGAAAACCCACCGGTCTATTGTTTGTGTTTGCAGGTGTTCATAGTTGCAAGAAGCTTGCTGTACATTTTCTTCTGTCATCAACTCAGATTCATATAACCCGAAAAAAAAAATTAGATTAGAGTCAATTTATCTTGATTCATACAAATCAGATAACGAATAAGTCAAATTTCAGTTATAAACTCCATATGACCATTGCAGTAATGGAAAACGCATTGAACGCTAAAACTAATTTTTACTTTGAAATCCCAACTCCCGTTGCATTTTATCATTATTTCGTTTTCCTTATACTCTTCTTTCCTATAGATCAACATCTTCATCTTGGGCATGGGTGAATATATATATAGTCATAATTAATATATATGGTTGTGTCTATTAGTTTATATATTAAAGTTATTATAACAATTGGGTACGTGTTCTGCATATGACAATCGCACAGATAGAAAGATATATTTTAAACTCCAATGCATAAAAGTTGTTATTTTTACATGCAAAATGGATCCCTTATATATATATATATATAGTTTGATTTGAATTTGTTGTTTAAGAAGCCTATTAAATTGAAGAAATTTAATTTCATCTAGTTTAATTTTCTTATGAAAAAAAAAAAATTGTCAAACAGGACCTAACCCATTTAGATCACCATGTGACCTGACCTGACCTAGGTCTAATAAGTCCACCTCTAGTTTCAATCATTTTTCAATTTAATTTTTTAATTAAAAACACTTATTAATTTTACACTTAACCTTTAATTAGTTATATAATTCAAACCATAAATTCCGTTAAAAATTTCATAAAAAATTAACAATTATTTTAGAATATTCTATAGATCCAACATAATATTATAGTAGTTTTGGACATATTTTTTTTAACAATGTTTCTAATTTAAAATATAATAAAAGATTGGGTGTTAAATTGTAAGATTTAAAATTAACCCTTAAAAATTATTAGCATATTTCAAAACAAAAATTTGTTGTATTACTACCTTCTCTTACGGAGTTTTCTCTTTCTAAAAATTTATTACATTGAAAAATTGCATTAATTTATTTTAGATTCACTCTCATGTTATCTTTTCAATTTTTAAAATTATCGCTTCCCACACACTAGGTGTCCAATCTATTGAACAACCATTCATAACAGATTTACCTATTTTATTCCACTGATGGCTAACACCACCAAACAAAAAAAAAAAAAACATTTTAGCCACAAAAGTAGTAGCGGTGTTCAAAAATGGTATAACCCACTTAACCTATCCAATTCAATCTATCTAATCCATTTTTCTTACAAATATAATGAATTATTATAATCCATACAATTCATTTTAATATTTTAAACATATATATGTAGATTATGGGTTATTATATAACCCAACCAATTAACCCATATTATACTCTTTTTTAAACATGCTCCCACTCACACTTTTTTCTTTTTCTCTAATATGAAATTTTAATAATAAATCAATAAAAAAATTAAATTACGATTAATTTAATCGAATTAATCAGATCGGACCATTTCATAATTAAATGTGAAACTTTGACTTTTATCATTATCTATATGCGTTAAAAATTATTTTTTTTTTCCATACAACTTTCTAAAATTAGAAATTTATTCTTTTTTTTTTGGACATTATACTTTAAGAGCCGATTAATTTAGAGCCTATACACAATAAAAATTGAATCCGAACCACCATTAAAGAGAATATTATCTAAAAGTAATTTATTAGAAAAAAAATTACATCCTTTAATATCATTTTTAATTTACTATATAAACTAATAACTGAAATTTTTGAATCTGATAATTCCAACTTCACGTGTTCGTGTCAAGCATGCAATTACTTTTGGGTTTTGTAATTTTTTATTATCTAATCAATTGGAATATAAGAAATGCACGAGTTTAGTTTGAACGAACCTGATGACATAAGTAAATAAAAAATAAATAAAAGATATTTTGGTCAAAAGTCAAGGTTAATGGCTCATATAGTCATGTGTAGACTTGAGGACATTATACATGTTCCCTGGCCAAACTTTGTGCTTCTTTGAAACACGTATTCTGTGCTTCAAAGCTAAACCACTGCTTGTTTGTTATGATTCATTAAAATAGAATGTGTGTTTTTTTAGTGGCATGGAACCTACCGTGACCGTGTTGGCTAATCAATTGGAATATCGATTTTAGTATAAAATAATGAAATTTTTTTATGATTTTAAATAGTAAAAATGTATTTGTTGCATCAGTTTTATAGTGATTATTCCCTGTATTAATAATTTATTAGAAAAAAAATTTAAGTTTCAGAATCTTAAATTTTGTCTAGTAATAACAACGAGGGGAAAGTTCAAATTTCTCCCCAAAATTTGTTTAAATGTGAAGTCTTGCCCTTATATTTTCAATTAAAACAATATTTCTTTATATATAATAATAGGCAATTCCAAAAATTATTTATTCAATTAATTTAGATTCGTACCGAATATACCTATAAAAAAAAAGTAAAGCTTTTACTCTCGAATATTTAAAAATATTATATTTATTCTAATTATTATGTTGATGCAGACTTTGTAGGGGTAAGATTTCCAATAATAATGGAACCAACTTCACCCATCAATGAATGATTTTAATATTAAAGGCAATACTATAATTAAATCAATTAATTTCATAGTTTAAGAATTTATATGTAATTTTAAATTTTAGTATACTATTAATTTTTTTATGAAATTTATATGTAATTTTAAATTTTATGGTATTATAAATTTATATACTTGCGGTATTTAAAAAAATATTTATAAAAATAAAATTAATATTTTATATTTAAAAATATATAAATATGAATAATTTATAATTTATATGTTTATAATATAATATAAAAAATTAATATAATCCATGTAAACCAACCAATCCAATATAAGAAATTTAGTTCATAATCCACCTGTTTTGGGTTGGGTTCAATCTATTTAAAAATTTAGATGGATTGAAGGAAAAATCAATCGTAACCCACCCAACCCACATTTGAACACCCCTACATAGTAGAACTGTCGCTGAATAGAGAAATTAGCGATGGATTAGCGAATTCGTTGGTAAAAGTTAAAAGAAATTAACAAAGATAATATTTCTAGCGACGAAAATGTTAAGGAACGGAGTCTAGTCCATGGTAAAGACTTTAAAGAATGATTTTAAGCAGAGCTTTAGTAACGACTTTTTTGTCACTAGAAATCCTTTTTCTTTTTTGAGGGTAATATAAGAAAAAAAAAATGCAAACTTTCCTTTTAAATGCTGTTAAATATCTCGTAAGTTCTCAGGAGCTAGAATAAAAATTAAAAAGGCAACGTATTTCCTTTGATTAGTTATATATTATAGTATAAAAATTGTATAATATATAAATAAAAAAAGATACCTATATTATTAATTAAACAATCTATTAGCAATAATTACATGTGATTTTGCCAAACACTACATATTAATTAGCTATCAGCCATCATTTGCCAATAACATGTATACTTGTTACTCATTAGCTGGACAAAAATGAACTTCATTATCTCTTCCTAGTTAAATAGTTAATACTAAATGAAGGAAAGATATTTTTGTCAATCCATTGCAAATTTATCAAAAATTGCTTTGGGTATAAATACCCTTCTTTGTACACAAGTTAAGATATACAGAAAAATGTACAATTCACTCTTTTCATAATACTAGTTTGCGTAAAAGTGCTACGCATGCATGCGATTAATATTTTTGACTAATATTTTTTAAGTAAATTATATTGTCCTATTTTAATTTAAAAGTGATATATTTTTCTTAAGACTTAATACCTTAAATCCCCCTAAAGTTGTATTTAATTTCATAATTGATACCAGAACTTTTATCATATTTAAATTACCACTTGAACTTCAAATATCGTAAAAAAAATCACCACATAAATTTCAAATAATTATAATAATTTGCTACCTAAGCATATAAAAATATTAATCAGTGTTTGTTGTTATATGTTAATATTAATTAGAATTTATGTGATAAATTATTGTTGTTATTTAACTTTAACTAGTGATCTTTAATGATATTTGAAATCGGGTAGTGATTTAAATATGATAAAAATTCTGGTATCAATTATGAAATTAATAGAACTTCAGGATTTTTTTAAGGTATTTATCCTTTTCTCAAATATGTATAATTTTTTAAAAATTTAATAGTATTTAATTTTTGAAATTATTTTATTTTAACTATAAGATTATTTTTTAAAAAAATTATTTTCTCTCATAAAAATTTTTAAGGAGGATTGAAAAAGTTATATGAAATATTTATTGAAGCAATAATATTTTGCTATTTTTTTTTCAATAAATTTAATTTAATAAAATAATTTATAGGTAATTTATTTGTAAAGTAATCTATCTTAATCAAAATTTCAAATTGAAAAATATTAATGAGGTTATACTAGAAAAATGAAAAAATCATCATTGCTTAAAAAAATAAAATGTAGAATAATAAATTTATTATGATTATAAAAAAAATAAATAATAATACTAATGGGTAAACTTTTTCTTAATTGCATAATTTTTTAAGTAATTAATAACTAATAGTAATTAAGCATTAAAAAATAACGAAAATCGTAAAAAAAAGTAATAATTGATATGAAAAATTTACTAACATGAACAACGACTCCCAAAAACATCTGCAATATAAATATAGTTAATAAAATAATATTTAAATTAAAATTAATAAAAATTATAATTTAAAGTATTAATACTTAACATAATCGATTTATTGACATAATTGCGCAGTTTACAAAATGAACAAAGATTTATTTTAGTACTTATTTTGTATTTATATACTTTTCAACTGAATGACCATTTGTTTGTATTTTTAAATGATTTAAACCACAATTTATAGGTGAAGTTCAAATCTATCCAATAAAAAAGTGAGCTCTTCATGGCTTTTAAATGTATGCCTAGATCTAATGTCGAGTTATCATTTTTAGAATTATTTTCAAACAATTATACGATAAAAAAAATTAGTTGAAAAGTATCATCATTTAAGAGAAATATTTAAAACTCAAAATAAATTTTATAATATAAATTTGTACATTTGAAAATTTCACGATTCTAATAAAATGATAATTTAAAATTGATAGAGTTTGGGTGCGCGCATAAATTTATTTGTATTTATTTTAATCAATTTAGGATTATCTATTCCTAATTCAAAAAAAGAAAAAAAGAATTGTACTAGGGTTATTGCTTTGGAAAACCTGTGTATAAAGGGGATTAGAAAACCTGTTTGGGGTTACTAAAACTAATTATAAAATTTTGGTTTATGCATCAAAATTCGTTGTTTGTGGATTCAGTGTCTTTTTCTCAGCGTAATAGCTTGTGGTTAAAGGTCTAGCCAGTGACGTAAAAGAAAAGATCTTATGCTTCCACTTTCTCAAAGGTTTCTGCGGTACAAGAGATAAATATATTTTCTTATTTATTGAATTAATGTATATTTGTGCATGTAGATACCGTGACTTGAGACAGCTTAGATCAGCGTTACCCGATGATGAGAAATCAATATATTTCTTATGGAGAGCACGAATCTCGAAACTTTAACCTCAGTCTCCACTTTTTCATAAAAAGTTTTGTGGTTTTTCAAGTTGATTTTCCAAAGTTTTTTGAAAGAAACTCTAAAAACCTTGATTTTGGCCTCTAGCAATGACAGACAAACGTATGTCATAAAGGGATGGCCATGTGTGGGTATCCTCCTTTAGTTCAGGTCAGATCAGAGGCAATTGTATAAATTCTAAAAAATTGTGTGATGGACGACTGTCTGTAAATGACAAACACTTGTTTGTGGAGGTATTTCCAGATTTTTCACATTTTTCAGTTTTGAAAACTTTGAATTTGGAGCATATTTTGGAGATCTTATCAGCATCAAATTTTGGGGATTTTAATCTTCCTTTTCTGAAGAGTTAGAGTTAGAGTTTATTTCTAACTTTTGTTTAGAAATAAAAGGAAAAAATTAGGGTTTTTTGAAGGGGGATTATTGAGAATTTTGAAAGGGGAGGTATGACGCACACCGGAGCTACCGCTCGCTTCCAGGTTTGCTCTCAAAGGCCCGCTGCTAGGGTTAACTCATGAATTGTCCACTTTGGCATAAAAAGGGATCAAACCCAATTTATGGCTGGTAGTCAACCCATGAAGGAATATACTAATGGACCCAAAAAGGTAGGTATTATAGAGTCGCCACCCAAACAAAGAACATCAGGAAATGAATCTTTACCTTTCGATACCCAAACAAAGATTGGTGTTTAGGACATCACTCTTATTGGACGTCTTGGTTAAGTATTTATTTTATAATTAAGTTTTAAAATTAATCCCCTCTACTCTCTCACACAATGCCGGCGATGAAATTTAAACATCCCAATTAAACAAAAAGTAGTAAATAAATGCTTAGCAGTAAAATCTTACTTAAAATTATTACTGAGGCAAATCATCCTAAAGAATAATAATAAAAAAAGATCAATATACATACATAAAATGGGCTATTGATTTAATTTGGAAGCTTTGGCTCCCTCATGCATGTTTATGAAAAATCTCTTTTATTATATTATGTGGATTTGGGTAAAAAATTGGACATTGGTCCATATTTTGGAAGAAAACCCAATTGGTTTGATATAACAAATGTTTCAATGTCTTTTTATTTTATCATGCATAAAAATCCTTTTTTACTAACTATTACATCCCCCTTTTGAAACCCTAGATTTAGGATTTTATACCTAAAGAAGAGTTTGAGTTCAATTCTAACTCAAAACTCTCCAAATTTGCAAATAAAATCCCCCAAAATCCAAAATCCCATCTTAAGAGATAAAACTGCCTTTTTTGAAAATCTAGGAAAACATGAGAAAATCCTGATTTCGAGCCAGGGATGGGTGTCCCTCAATAAGGGACAGCCATCCCTCATCATTAAACCCTGAATTTCCTAAAAAAACCCTTGGTTTGGCCTACACAAGAGAAAGGGACCTACGAATAGGCATCCCTTAAGTGACAGATAACCGTCTAACACCATTGAAGGTCCAAAACTAGGTTCTTATGCACATTTTGTTAAAACACTTGGCAATATTTGAAAGTATTTGGAAAATCATGAAAAATCTTTAAGAAAAAGTGAGAAATTCACGATCGAAGCTTCGAGATCCGAACATGTTGTCAATAATATGCTATTTCCTCATCATCGGATAACCCTAATCTGGGGTATCTTGGGTCATGGTGTCTACAACTATCCCTAATTTTGGGGAGTTGGTGCACTGGTGCCAAAGTGAGCCAAATTTCAGAGTACAAGGAAAAAGATGCATACCTGAGGCCGTGAATCTCTTGACTGATTACAACATGTATCTTTTGAGGTAGTGAGTCTCTTGGTTGGTTAGTTTTCGTCAGCTTGTCGATACGTTAACCCTAATTTGGATAGTTAACATCAACTTGTCAATGTGTTAACCCTGATTTGGATATTTAACATCAGTTTATCGATGTGTTAATCTTGTATTGATTGTTCGATTAGCGCCTGGGGTATGTAAAATCAGGATAGATTAATTAACTCTAATTAGTGCCTGAGACATATAAAATCGGGTTATTTGAATGCGTTTAATTAGTGCCTAGGGCATGCAAAATCAAGACGGCTTGAGACTAACTCAATTAAAGGCGGCGAGTCTCCATTTATTCAATTAGCACCTGGGGCATGTAGAATTACAACAAGAACAAATGATTTTCCTTATTAGCGCCTGGGCCATGCAAAATTAGGTAGTTTGAATACATTTGATTACCGCCCGGGGCATGTAGAATAGAGACAACTTGATTGGGTCTAATTAGCGCTAGCTTGTCAGTATGCAGAATCAGGATGAGTTATCTTGATTGATGCCTTCTATCAACATGTCGAACCATCACAGATGGGTTAACTGCCTCTTAGGAGGACTTTGGTACATGTGAAAAGGACTTAATGTTAGTGTGCTATTGCAATTCGAAAAAGATACTAAGCTTGTGGAGATGTAGATTTGTCTTTGAGTATGATGACCATCCTCCAATAATTGCCCCTAGCATAGCACCTGTAAAAGTATTTCGTCGCCTGTAAAAAGGACTTTGTTGCCTGAGAGACTCAAAATGCCTTGACAAAGTATGTAATGCTTAATGCTCACTAAGAGACTCGAAATGCCTTAAAAAAGACTTAAAGACTTAATGCTCACTAAGAGACTCGAAATGCGTTGAAAAAGGACTTAAAGACTTAATGCTTACTAAAAGACTCGAAATGCCTTGACAAATGACTTAAAGACTTAATGCTCACTAAGAGACTCGAAGTTCCTTGAAAAAGAACTTAAAGACTTAATGCTTGCTAAGAGACTCGAAATGCCTTGAAAAAAGACTTAATGACTTAATGATTGTAAAGAGACTCAAAATGCCTTGAAAAAGGACTTAAGGACTTAATACTTGTCAAGAGCCTCAAAATGTCTTGAAAAAGGACTTAAAGACTTAATGCTCGCTAAGAGACTCAAAATCCCTTGAAAAAGAACTTAATGGCACGTGGTTGAGACCTTCAGGCCTGCATAAAAAATAGATTGTTAGCTTGCTATTTTATCATTCACAATGGAGAATATTACTTGGTTGCTTTTGACACGAGCATGCAAAATATCATCTCGCACTTTGAGGTGAGTGAAATTCATCCTAGCTTTTGGGAGCATTATGCAAATGGAGGCCTATTGGCTTGCCTCCTATTGTAGGGTGATGATTGAGTTAAATGCTTGCGGCATTGATTGAAGGAGTTTGGTATGTTGATCTTCACTTGAGAAACCTGTTTGCGCTTTCTTTTTTTTTTTGTTTTCCTTTATGGATGTAAGAGTATGTACAAAGGATTATTGTGTATGAGATGTGTGCAAATAATCAAATGTATGTAAAGAGTTATGCTTGCGAAGTGCATGCAAAATAGCTATGTACAATAGGATGTATAAGCCATGAAAAATGCAGGGAAATTTATTCATCTAAGTGGGTCAGGGGCAAGTGATGGTCTGATCCTGTTGCATTTTTGTTTGATAACCCTTTACTACTACAGGTCATTATTTTGAAGGTAGTGCGCCCCTTATGGGTTTTCACACTAGCTTTTCTTAGCAGAAAATGCATCCCGTTAGGGATTTTCACATAACCCTATGCCTAACTTTTGCCTGGAATGGACCCAATCCATTCCAGTGGCTTTTATTTTTTATTTATTTTTATTTTTTTATAACAGACCGCCCATTTCCAGGTTTTCACTCTATCCTTTGGCCTAACTTTTGCTTAGAGAGCCATTTACGATTTTCATCTCTAACGACCTCTTTCTTCTTTCTTTTTTTGATTTTTTTTGTTTTTTTTGTTTTTATTTTTTTAAGGATCTACACTCCCAATTCACACTATAGCACGTGTCCTTGTACGTGTCATAGGTTTTTCTCGACTGGTTAATCATACTTATGTTAACTTGATCCATGCATTCTTATCTATATGCATCATATGCACTTATAGTAATCATAACCAGATATGTAATGCAAAAACACTAATTCCATTCAATCTTAAGAAGTGACATTTTGTGTGCATTTGGATCCCGTTATCAATTAGCCCTTTTGGGTTTTCTTGATTTAACATTTTCTCTCAACCCTTAATTTTTGCCTAGGGTGCTTTTTTTTTCACCCTAGCAGGGTGCCCAATTTTGGCAAGGCTGCCTTTTTTGATTTTTAACCCACAGGGCTTTTTTTTTTCTTTTTTCTCTTTTTTTATAAGTGTGCCAACTGTCGGTATGCCTAAATATACATTTAGTTGATGCTCCTACTGCAAAGCTCTTAGGATAATAGCTAGGTACCGTAAGGTATATTGACCCTCACTATATCATCCATAAATTTACCATTAATGCTCCTGCTGAAATGTTCTCGTCATAATAACTTGGTAACATAAGGTGTATTGACCTTTAATATGTCATCCACGCCATAATTCTTTTGCTCATCACTGGAAGTTAAAAAATCTTCTAGACCAAGCCTTTTTCAGTGTCTTATAGTTTATATTGTGATATTGGCTAGATTCTATACACTTTCCAATGGCTATATCATTACTTTGCAGATTGGCACCAATATGAGGAAAATTATCGTTAAGGTTGTTGAAACATCTATTTGTGTTCTGTATCTTTCCAAAATTTACATTGTTATTAGAGTTTCATCTCTTATCCAAGATTTCTTTATCATCAATGTCAGTCTTATAACCTTTGGTGTGTTCAGCCTATGTATAGTTCTCTTACTAAGAGCCTTGTTAGTTAAGGCTTAAATGAATAGTGACAACTACAATAGAATTTTAATTTTGGCTTAAGCTGTATTCCATTCTGACCTTGTGGCAATCCATGCTTTCCAAAGTAACTAGCAGTAATGGTTCAAAAATCATCCTTTGAGGATAATGTGGTTAGTGAGACAAAGTAATACCCTCTTGATATTAGGATTCATCGTGGGAAAACTAATTTCCTATTGAGACTTTCCTTTAAGCATGATATAAGAATTTTATTGCATAGTTATGATTGCAAAAGGGAATAATAGTGAAGACATGTCGAGTTTATAGTAAGGGTACTTTAAAGCTTGCTTCCCATCAACTCTTGTAGAAGGCATTCGATGCCCTATCAATGGCACAATCTTTTTCTCTTTTTTGTTCTTTTTGTTTCTCTTTTTTTTTCATCTCTCAAATTTACCTCACTTCAGAAGTCATAATGGATGCAATGAAGATGTTTTTCTTTTTTTTGAGATCAAGTGGAGCAATGTTTATTGAATTAATGTCCTAGAAATGAATTATGGTTATTGTCATGCATGATACAAAATAAATGAGACATTGTAAACATAAAAAAAGTTCATATGATTAATGCAATCAAAAGGAAAAATGTTGTCTTAGTTCAAGGACACTTATTACATCATTAAAAAAACTATTTAGACTGGATGATGCTTTAAAGGTTGGCGATGACATGAAGCTTGTAAAGGAAGACTTAATTCTCCTTATTTGGGATCAATGCCTATTGAGTGTTAACTAAATCCTAAATATGATCTCTTAGGGGATGACAGTAATCAGTTTTATACCCTCTATGCTAGTGATAAGCATAATACCAACTAGTTCTGTGTCCAGGTTTCCCTTGGCTCATGGCTGGCTTTGCTGGTAATGGTTATAACTTCCCTTGCCTACTGCGACAAGTGAGGTACCATGATAGTGGTTTACCAATGATGATATAATGATTCCCTTTTGTTCTTGTGGCTAAAACTTCTACAACCTCATTATTGCCCCCACTTGGGTCTCCATTCTTCTGCTTATTTCCATGGTTGCTTCTTTTTGAATTTGTAGCTCGAGCCCTTTCTTCCAAATATTTCACCTTAACTTCAATGGCTATGTCCTTGAGAGATTTCCAGTCTTTAATCCCTTTCATTTTCAATCTATCTTTTAGGTATGGACTTGCATTCCTGATGAAGAGTCTGATCTGATCAGGGGTGTCTGGCTTTCACTTCATCTCCATCACTCTATTTCTCCTGTAGGTAAGGTATTTATGGAAGGACTCTTTTAGGTTTCTAGTGAAAGAACTCTAGATCTTTAATAGTGATGTCCATTTTGGTGTTACAGTCACACTGCTTCATAAACTCCTCTGTCAATAGATCCTAATCTTCCTTGGTCCTATAATCTAATTCGTGGTACCAATCAATTGCAAGGCCTGTTAGACTGAGGCATAAATACTCAATCTTCTGCTTTCTAGGCAAAATATTTCCCTTTATTACCAATGCATATTACGTCACATGTGCTGATGGGTCTAAGGTACTATTAAACTTAGGCAAATCAAGCATCTTAAAACTTTAAGACAGTAACTCTTCACTGTCTAGATCTCTATCCTCAGGTCTGAGTCCCCTTCCATTTGATGAGAGATAATCCATTGCCTCAATTTTCTCTTCCAACTTCTTTAGGCTATCATCTTCTACTTCAGGGTTCTTATTCTTCACTACTAGTATTGGCTTATCCTTTTCCCATCTTCTATAAAGTCCTCTTCAGGACTAGGTATGTTATTCCTTCTTTGCTCAGCTCTTATCAAGGGATGCCCCTAGTAGTGTTCTAATTTATGGGCTAAAGTTCAGCAGGTGGTGGAAACATTCCTCCAATTAAGGCCAACATCCTCTTCTCAAACTCCTGGAGCTTTCTATCTAGCCTTCTATCCAACTCATCACATTTTCTTTGTGGTGTCTCCCCGACCATCTCTACCTCTAGTATAGAAATCGTCAAATTCCCTAAACCACCTGGATGAATATTCTATGATGGCTGAAAAAGCAAAGGGTTAGAATGATGCATGATATGGTGAGGCGTATGAATTATATATATGACACTTGAGTGTGAATATATTACGTGTATGATGTTCAAGGATGATACACATGGATAATGCATATGGATGACATACATACAATACGTGACTTCATGATTAGAATGATGCATGATGATGTATAATATACAGGAGATGTAAGGAACAAATATGGTGTATGGGTGCAATGTACGAGTATGATACATGAGCATGATGCACATGAATCACATACATATGATGTGTGACTTAATTGTTAAAATGATATATGATGATGCATAATATACAATTGATACGTATAGGATGTATGATGTATAAGTAAAAGGTATATGTATGATGTATGGTATAAGTGTGGACACAGTGTGTGATATGCAGATGATACATGACACATGTTTGGGGTCATATGATGTATGAATTAATTATCATAATGATGCATGTATATGCATGAAACACATATGATACATAAAGTGCAAACATGGCATACATGTAGTGCGTGGTTCATTTCAAACATGCATATGGTATATGGTATACATATGATGCATGATACATGTTAAAGGTATATATGATCCATGAGTCAATTGTTACAACGATGCATGAGTTGATTGTTATAATAATGAATGATGATGCATGCGTATGGTGTATATATGATGCATGATTCATAAATGTGTTAGGTATATATGAAATACATGGCATACATATGATGGATGGTGCATGAGTATACAAAGTATACTTACAATGCATGACATGGGTATACATATGGTGTGTGACATACATATAATGCATGGGAATGGTATGATAATACATGTGACTAATATGATGTGTTATTTAATCGATACATGGTATACAATATGGCATATGATGTATGTTGGGGATTCATATAATGAGTGAGTCAATTGTTATAGTGATGCATGATGGGTACATATGGTGTATGGCAACACATGTGAAGAATACATATAACACATGAATCAATCCTTACAATGATAAGTGATAATGCATGTGCATATTATACATATGATGCATGAGTGTGTTACGTGTCAATCACAACCACATATAAGTATAGAAATAGCCTTCCAACCTTATTGCTCCCACACAGGAGGTGGTGCAGTCTCTTTCCTGGGTAGGCTTAGCCCATGGGTCATTAGGGAACCCAATAAGTGTGTATGGCATAGGTGTATGGATTTTTACCATTATATATGTTGATTAACCCATACAGATTGGGTTGGGCATGCCGAGGCATGTGACCGGTATCTAGTAAGCATACTAAATTGGCTAGTAATATAGGAAAATAAGATTAAGACCCTGAATATCATACCCAAGGGAACATAGATTGCCAAGAATAATACTTATAATTAAGTTGAATGTATTTGAGATTATTTTCCAAGTTTATTGAATTGAAGGCAAGAAATAAACTAAATGGATAATAAAGCAAAAAAAAAAAACTAGACTGACATAAATTAAACACAGAGCAATAACTAAAACACTTCTATTAAAGGGACTACCCATCTCAACTTCCATTACAATGACTCAAATCAAAAGTAACACAAGTGATTATGGAAAAACAAATTAAATAAATTCAATTATCTTATTCAGAATATCATTCTAAGCATTAAATCCTCTGTTTAGGAACAATCTAATACTTAGCATAAAGATCCAGTTTTAAACTCCTAAACATCCATTAAACTCTTTTTCAAGCAAACTTAACTTCAATCTATTCTTAGTTTAACTTTTCTTAGATTTAATCCACTTTTACTAACATACAAGTATCTCGCAGAAGGTTCTAGTGCTCTAGAATTCTCACTCGATCACCTTCATGCACTAGTTTTTTTTTACTTTACTTTAAAAAAGGCATATATTGTGCATTTTATTTGGAGACTTACTGGTATTGATCTAATTGAACCCAAACAATAAGGCAAAATAATTAACAACTAACTACTCTCTGGTCATTCAACTATCCTAAATAAGTTTTTCTAATTCTAAGTTCAAGCTATTTGTAACGGGAACAAAATTTAGGGCAAACTAAGCTAAGAATGCTCAAGTATTTAATAACAACTGAAGACAACAAAATAAAAATAATAATAAAATAAAAACAAAATCTGTAATAAAAAGAATTGAAAAGTAAAGTTAGCTAAAATAGCAAACTTAGAATAAACTATAGAAAATGACATTAGCAACACAAAAGAACAACAAAAGATAAAAATATAATATAAATTAAATAAGCTCTAACAATACTTAAATGACTATTAAAAGTACAATAAACATAAAAATTAAAACTATTGTCGTGAGTAAACAAAACAACCAACAAAATAAGTTCATTCGTTCATCTCCAAAATACTCTCACCCCACACATATTTGTTGTCCTTAGCAAAATACAAATAAAGCATTCACAAAATATCGAGGTTGAGGAAATCCCTAAAATAGATTACTCTTATGGAGGTAGAGGAGGAGGAAAGTAGTGATCAAAATGGCACTACATCATGGAAAGAGCTAATATAATCTCATCTATCCTATTCGTCATGGTGTCCAGGTGGGTGGTAATCTTGATGTATTGTTGTGATGATAGTGAAACAGCTGCAACCTCTACCCGCGAAAGCTCTGTTGCTTATTTGTTCATGTGTTTCCTATAAAGTCCCCTGTCGGATACCACCAAATATCCCTACTTTGGGAATTTGGGGTTCAATTTCATCACATATGTCCCACCAAATTTCTTATTTATCCAGATTCTCCAGGCCCCTTGGTGCATAGTGATCAAAGCTAAGATGGAAAAAAAATTCATTGAAATTGATTTGGTATGAATGCCTCTACAACCAAAAACTAACCATCCCTTCATCCTCATAGTTGTTTCTCCTTATATGAATCTTCACAGTGGCTAAAATATCTCTTATCATATGAGGATACATCGGCTCTCTCCGACTTATAAATTTGGTCCACCTGATATTGGCTATTAGGTGCTCAACATCCTCTCTCAGATTAAACTCCCCCAGTACATCTATATCTATGTATGTGGTGGTCATATATTTAAGCTTTGAGAATAGGACCCAAGGTAGAACCTATGATGGAGCCTTTGACTGTGGGGCTAAAGAAGAAGAAGAACTAGCTTTTTGTCTTATACTTGGTTGCCACTGCAAAAATAGGTAAATTCCATTAAGCTTAATATGATTAAACTTAGAGAAAACAAATTTGCACAATAGAGTAATACAATGCACTTGACATAAACATCTAATACATGAGATGAAGACAAAAAAAATGCAAGATGAGTAATTATAGCACAAACAAGCCAACATGCTTTGAATAACAAATGCAAGATATTCATGAGTAATATGAACAATTAACAACACTGCAATGCAATGAAAATGAATTACTTGATGAAACCTATAATGAGATATCCAAACTAAGCTTAATTATGTGATATGACTAATGCTCAAAACACTATGCCTTATGTTCAATAAAGCCTAATTCACAAGACCAATTCGATGTAACACAATAGAGGAGGCAAATGCCTAAGAAAAATACCATGTCATCAATATAAAAACATGGCAATAGTATCAAAAAAAGAGAGTATTAATTCGTTTAAACACAATTCTAGTTCGAAAACCAAACCTACACAAGCATTAGTTGGATAAATGAACAAATCAACATTAAGTATACATGCAGGCACACAGTTTGCATAAGAACATTCAAACAACATTACTTTTATGAATAAAGCACACCAATGATGTTAAGATTTCTAAAACAAATATTTTCACTTCTAAGAGGCATTTAATCTAGCAACAAACATGCATAAACAAAATTTGCAAACTAAATGCAATTTTTAAACATGAGCACTAGCAAAAACTTAGTTAAGTGTCAAAAACAACAAGATAAAATATCCCTCAAATGGAAGAAGGAAAAACAAAAAAATTTAATTTTTGCCTAACCCTAAGCATGTAAAGTGTCTTCTAACTAAACAAGGTGTACATTATGCATAAAGAATCAAAGTAATACCCAAAAGAAACTCTTACTCCATAGAAATTATTAAGAGAAAATAAAAATTAGAGAAGAAAGGTAAAAATTAAAAGTTGAGATACTTGTTGATTGATGCTTGAAAATGGAAGAAAATACACTAGAAAGGATGCAAAAGAGGTGCTGGGGCCAAAAATGGGGGGAGTAATTGCGAGAGAATGAGTAAAGGTAAAGAGGTGCATCTATTAGGGGAGTATTTAAAGAGGGATATGATTGAAAGCCCTCAATACACGACAGAGATAAAATGGTCTCAACTACGTCACATATAACACCCCAAAATGTACAACATCAATTTATAAAGGACACAACTGAGACAAAATGGTCTCAGCCATGTACACCAATTTGGTTCAAAAATTTTAAATTGTACATAGCAAAGACCAAATGGTCTCAACCATATAACCCTTTTTGTACTAAAAAAAACTCAAAATGCACATGGCAGAGACCAAATGGTCTCAGTTGTGTACCACTTTCTATACTTAAAATACATGCAATTGCACACCGCAGAGACCAAATGGTCTCAGCCATGTAACAACTACTAAAGTCGTACTAAAGACTTGCACACAACAAAGATAAAATGTTCTCCATTGTGTGACCCCTTCTGAAACTGAAACTACAAAAGGTACACAACTGAGACAAAATGGTCTCAGCCGTGTGTAACTAAAATTTTGCACAATTTAAAATCTAACACCTTATTTGATGCACAATTACACTACAAAACTTACCGGGCATTCAAACACATTTTATCACCACTTATTAAGCTAAAACATAACAAAATAACAACTTAAAAACTAAAAAACAATCAAAAAAATTAAACAAAAATGAGTTTAGAGATAAAGTTAGAAGGAGTTTTGGGTTTAACAAGTTGCCAGCTCAACTTTGAATATGCTTATGGAACATCCAAGGGCTTAGATCTCACTACCCCTACACCAAACCTAAATTTATCTTGCAAAATTAAATAGGGAGTCAAATGATTGATTCTTCCTTTAGAGTTTGTCTTATAATCCTTCGGTAATTTCCCTTTATGCGACTTGGTCAATGGACTCTTACTCTCAATAATTACATCCTTTTCTCCCTTAGGATCATCAGCCACTTCCCAAGAGTGTCATCTAGTAAAACATCTTCAAACTTGACTTTCAACTCTTAAGGACAACTTTGAACATAGCAAATCAACTCTAAAAACTTGTATGATGGTCATTCTGTCATCTTGGTCACTTTAAAAATCATCTTCTCATTATTAAACCACAAAGTGATTGTCTTCCCATGCACATATATCAACTCTCTAACTGTGTTTAGAAATGGTCAACCGATTATCAATGGATTTGTGTAGTCTTCTTTCATCTCTAGCACCATAAAGTCCAAAAGAAAAATGAACTTTCCAATCTTTACCAACAAATCTTTTATGATCCCCTTAGGTTTCTTGATAGATTTATTCGCCAGTTGTAGCAACATATTGGTCTTTTTTAGATTCCCTAAATTTAACTTCTTATAAAGAAAATAAGGCATAAGATTAATACTTGCACCTAAATCATACAAGGCATGCTCAACAAAGTTTCCCCTTAATTCACATGGTAGTGTAAAGCTACCAGGGTTCTCTAGTTTCTTTGGTGATTTGTTGGTTAAAATGGCACTGCAATTCTCAGATAAATAGACTGTCCATAGCCCTTTTGACTTATTTTTGCTAGAATAAATTTCCTTTAAGAACTTACATATTTTGGTATATATAGTAAAGCATTGACAAAGGGTAAATTTATACATAGTTTTTTCAACATATCTATGAACTTAGATAATTGATCACTGTTTTTATCCTTACTAGCAACAGAAGGGAAAGGCAATAAGGGTTCCTCCATAGTAAGCCCCTTTTTAAATGAAACATTCTTACCTTAATCAATAAATTTATGCACTTAGTTTTTCATGAAGGTCAAACCCTACTCCTACATGATGTACTTTATACCCGAGAGATTTGTAGGAATTTAGATTTTGTTTTAGCCTTGATCAAACTTGGTTTTGATTTGCATTTTAACGATGATAGTATGCATTTATATTTGGATTTTATTATGGTTCTGGTTTTATTTCGAACGAATTTATTATTATGGATATTGATCCTGATTACCTAAATAATACTAGTTTTTCTGTAATCTATTTTTCTACTTCACATAGTTATGAAAATAATGTGAAATTATGGCATGCTAGGTTAAATCACATTAGGCAAGACTGAATGAGTCAGTTAGCCAAAGTAGGTTTGTTAGGTAGCCTTAAAGAAATTGATTTACCTACTTGTGAGCATTGCCTAAAAGGAAAAATAGTTAGAAAACTATTTGAAAAAGGAACTAGGGTTGAATTTTCATTGCAATTAATCCATTCTGATGTTTATGGTCCAATGAATGTAAGGGCAAGGCATGAAGCCTGCTATTTCATCACATTTATAAATGACTATATTAGATATGGTCATGTGTACTTGATTTCTCACAAGTCAAAAGTGTTGAGTTGCTTAAAGTTATATGAACTAGTTGAAAATCAATTACATATAAATATAAAAGCTTTAAGAACTGGTGAAGGTTAGGAATATCTTTCGGATAAATTTAAAGTTTATGTGATGAAAAGGGAATTGAGCATCAATTATCCATTCCCAAATCTCCACAACAAAATGGACTTGCAAAAAAGAGAAATAGAATTCTCATGGATATGGTAAGGTTTATGATGCCTGAGGTAAATTTGCTAGTCTCCTATTAGGGAGATACATTATTGACTGCAACATATGTTTTAAATTATATGCCCTTTAAATCTATAGCTACCACTTCTTATGAATTATGGATTAGTCGACAACCTGACCTCAGCCATTTATGACCTTGGCATTGTGCTACTTATGTCTATGATACCTCTAGCAAATATGGTAAATTGGGACCAAGAGGTAAAAATAGTATCTTTGTGAGATATTCTAAAGTATCAAAAGGATAAGTGTTCATAGGTAAGCAAGAAAATGGCACGGTGACATAAATTGAATCATGAAAAAGAGTATCTTTGTGAGATATTCTAAAGTATCAAAAGGATATACACTCATAAGTAAGCAAGAAAATGGGACAGTGATAGAAATTAAATCACGAGATGTTATGTTCTTAAAAAATGAATTTTCAAAGTTAGGCAAAGTGAATCATGATTTCACTTTATATGAGACTCAAAAAGATAAACCATTAGGATCACTCCATTCACTACAAGAAAATTTAAAAATAGCAACGGAATTGCTTTCGTTGCTAATTCAGCAATAGAATTGCATTTTCATTGCTAAAATTGGTTAAACTTTCTAGATTTAGCAATGGAAATATTTTTGGTTATTTTCCGTTGCTAAAAGTGGAGGAAATTTTTAGTGCCAAAATTTAGCAACAAAAATTAGCAACGGATTTCTATACCGTTTTTAAATAAGGCGCCAACGGATGGCGAAAATATTTTAGAATGAAAAATAGCAACGAAAAAATTTTTTGTTGCTAATTTAGCAACGAAAATCAATTATGTTGCTAATTTAGCAACATAATTGATTTTCCGTTGCTATATTAGCAACAAAAAATAATTCAGTTGCTAAATTATATAGGTTAAAAAATCTGTTTCCAAAATAGCAACGAATTTATGTTCTGTTGCTAAATAGCAACAAAATTTAGTTTTGGTTGCTAAAATAGCAACTAAATTGAAATTTGGTTGCTAAATTAGCAACCGAAATACAATTTCGTTGCTAATTTTCATTTTCAATGAAAAATAGCAACGAAAATGAAATTCTGTTGCTAATTTTCATTTTCAAAAAACATTCCTAATTTTTTAATTATTTACATAATTGCCATTGTCTATAAATACCCCATGTTGGAACCCTAAATCTTCTCTTCTCCCTCACATGTACACACACAGCCACTCCTCTCTCTCTCTCTCACTTTCATATTCTTCCACCATTGCCGCCGCCATCTACCCGACCACCTCTGTCTCTTCCCTTCATTTTCTCCCAGTTTATCTTTCATTCGTTTTCTCTCATTGCATCTTCCCTTCATTTTCTCTTCTCTAAGACTCCCATTGTATCTTCCCTTCGTTTTCCCATTACACTCCCATTGTATCTTCCCTTCGTTTTCTCTCCTCCAAATTGTCCCTTTTATAGCTAGTGGTTCTTTTTCCTTTTTTTTGGCCTAGTGTTTTATTTTGTTTTGCCCTTTCTGCCGGTGCTTATTGATAGTTGCTTTAAAAAGCTTCTTTGGATCCTTTTGGCTTTGCCAGTTTGCCTTCGATTGTTAGGAGTGGTTTACCCCGATTGATAGTTGGTTTTCAGGGGGCGTTAATTTGAAGGTTTTGCTCAGTAAGTGTGGTTTTAAGGTTTCTCGCCAACTCTTTGGGTGTTTTCTGTCTGCTCTGCTCTAGTTTTTGCTTAAGCTTGTTGCTGTGCTCGTTCACTGGGGTTCTTCTGATGGTGGCATTATTAGTCTTGTGCCCAACTTCGTGATGTTGATTGCTTTTGGCTCTTTCTCACTGTTGGTTTCTTTTGTAGTGTTTCCTTGGGGTCGATTTGGGCTCTAGTCTATTTTTTTATAGGTGTTGCTTTCAGTCAGGTTTCAATTTTCTGTGTTGGTTTGGCTGAGCTTTTTAGTCTGCCCTCATTTCCTTTTTTCCTCTTTTGGTGCTACTATTCTATGGGGGTTAGGTAGGTTTCTTGTTTTTGTAGTAGGCCTCATTTTTTGTTTGCTCTGTTTTAGGTCTTGCTCCTTGTGCTCTGTTGTCAGGGGAGCTAGCTTTAGCTTTTTCTTTTAACTATTTATTGAGTCAAATATTGAAGTGAAAAAAGTAAGAAAGTTATAATTTTTTATACTTAAATTTGATTTTGATTTTATTGTTTTATGTTAATATTTTTAGGAATAATTTTGATAACGTAATTATAGTGTTCAAAAACCTCAAGGATTTGATGATATTTTTACCTTATTAAATTCTTGTGTGACAACTAAATTAAGGTAATGTACATGTACTTATGCCACCAATTTAATTCTAATTTTGGAGGAAGACTTTTAAGCAAAGAGAACTATCTAGGTCGAACGAAATCAAACTAACCCATGTGCTTTATACTTAATTATCTATTTTTGACTCCATTTTTCTTTTAAAAAATCCAATTAAGATAGCTATATTTATATATAAGCATCTTAATACATGACACATAAAATAGTCTAATCAGATTGATAGAACTCAACAAAAGTTTTTGAAGGAATCAAATTTAAACTCACTTAACTTTATGTAGGCCACAAAACAATAACATAAATCATTCATATATATATATTATTTTGGATGATTAAGGATCAAGAGTTTAAAATTAGGATTAGTTGATGGGTGGCCCAATATACTTATAATTTGTCATTTTCAGTGAAAGTGGGGACATTTTCATATTCAAAGAAACTATATGAATTATTATTTCTTGCACGAAATGAAATTGGATTCAAAATTTCTTGAGGTTTTTTAATCAATTTGGTAATGTGTAATGCTCATATCAGATAATGTAATTATAATGTTCAATTGAGCTAATTTTTTGTTGATTTTTTTTGGCTTGGGTCAAGTTATTTACATCTAGTATAGAGATTCAAATTTGTTAGCTGAAACTGTTAGCTGCCAACCTTTGTTAACTTGCTTTGAGGTGTGCTTTTGCTAACTTGCTCCTATAATTATATGAATAATTTTTTTGCAATTTAAGGTTTTTGCTAACTGGTGAACATTTTAATTTTAAGTGCTTTTAGCGAGATATATAATTGTAATGAATTGTAATGCTGGTTTTTTTTTTTTCAAATTTGTTGATAAACTCATAAAATGTTTGAAGGATTACTCAAGTAATTCAACAATATGCTCACTTGTGGGTCTTGAGGGTTGTGTTTATGTGTTCTTATTTGCTCTAAACCCTTTAAAATAAATGCTTACATTATAGCCAATAAACTGATTCATTATCAGTTTTATTTTATTTTTTATTTTTATTTTCAATGCGTATATATAGAGAACCTAATACCATTAAGGGTAGCAGTTGAAGATAGTGGTAACTGTGTATCCATGCATTTTAATATATGATCATTGATAAATTTTATAACATCTATTTGGATATGCTGAACAAATTATGTTTTATTACATCATGATGGTCCAACTAGAAAGATATATAAGAAATTTAGAGGCTGTTGCTGCACATATTCTGCTCTACCTAGAAGCTTATAATCATTTTGACATAATAGCATTAAAAAGAATCAAGTAGCATTAAGGTTAGTTCATAAATAAAAAAGTCATGAGTCAGTTAATAGAAAATAGAATCAATAAGGGAAATGGAAACTTGTTTGTCGAAGCTGCATTTCAAACACTTTTCTGTTGTGTTAATAACAATCAACCTATTTGTTGAAGCTGTATTTCAAACACATTCTTTAATTGAATTATACACCTTAAGCTTGTGACATTCTTCAAACCTAGATGTGCCAACAAAAATTGATTCATGTTTTAGTCTTTTTTTATCTTATTTCTTCATTTTTAGAAATTTGATTTTGTTGTAGTGATGTATTTGTTTGGGGGTTTATAATATGATTTATTTGCTGCTGGAAAATCACAATTAGCTCTGACCTTTTTCCAAATAATTGCTTACATTTCATCACGTTTCCCTGTTGGCCGATTAGATATATTGCTTTTGTTCTTTGTTGCTCTTACTTATTTTCTAGTATTTTTTGATACATCATAAGCTCTGACCGAACTTTAGTTGATATCTTCTTCTATTGATAGGGAGATAGGGGGCCATTTTGGAAACTCGTTGTTTTTTAAGCCATCGGCTGTGCTAATGACGATTATTTTAAAGAAGTCTATCAAGTACTACTCTATATACCAGGTGCATATAAATTTGGTTCTTATTACCTACAGAAATAAAAATTAATAAATTAGGATAACCAATTGCATTTATATAGGAGGCTTATGTCTCAATTTCTAATTGCTTTTTTGTTACAGTATTATGCAAATGGGGACGCATGGCATCTTTAAGATGGAGCTTATAAAACATTATGCCATCTTAAAGATGATAGAGGTCATATTCATCAAGTATTATCCTTTTTTCATGCACTAATTTCTAGTAGTAACTAATTCCTATGAGTAGTTGTTACTTGCTTTTTCTGACTTGGTGAGTAATGAATGATACAGTTAAGCTGGCTGTTGTGTCCAATTTTGACACATGCTTGAGGAAGCTATTAAAGTACCTAACTGTCATAGATTTGTAAGAACCTCTGCTCTCTCTTTGCGACTGCCTTTCATTTTCATTGATTGAGTAGCTCCTTTTATGCTCTGCTGCTGAATCTACCGTGTTTTATTTTAAGATATCGGTGCTAATATTGGCTAAAGTTCTGGTGGTTTTTGATTGATTTCATTTGGTTTTATTGTAATCTGAGCTTTTGGTGGTTTGTTTTATTTTGATTGGTGTAGGAAGGGGATTATTATCGGTAGAGCTAAGTTGCTTTTGTTTTATTTCAGGTGTTCTCTTGGTGTCAGTTATGAATATTTTTAACTATCATATAATAATTTTCCTATAACACATAATAATGCCCCGAAAAAATGTAGCTATGTTTTGGATTAGTTGTTCTTATGACTGTTTGCTGTGAACCATGTCGCAAGTGATTGCCATGGTAAATTTTAGAGATGATTACAAGTTTAGAAACTGTTTTTTCACTAAATGGAGAGCGGTCTGTGGGAAAGAAACAACTACTTATGAAGTAGCTGAAATTTATGAAAGCTTTTACTTTGCCTTTACATTGAGCCTCATTTTTATGTTTGACCACTGATTTACTTGATGATGTAGGTTATTTACAATTCAATTAGCTGTTGGTTATTTGCATTTGGGATCTTTTGATATGTTCGTTGAGGTGACAATTTTGTCTTACTATACAAGTTAGAAAAGTTTTGACATTTACCTAATAAATGATGAGCAAATTTTATGTACTTCTTCAGACACTCACACCCCCTACATCTAAATATGGTTCAGTTGTTCTTGTTACCTACAGGCATTAACTTAGAAATTAATTTGATTGAATTGTAAATAATTGAAATTGTTTCATTGAATTAATCGGTTGCGCCTTCATTTTCAACAACATTGAATTGAGCAGTTGCCTTGGTAACTATGTTTTCTTTAAACTTTGTGGTTTGCCTAACTTGGCTAACAATTTCATCATGTTACTTCCATGATTCTGATAATTTAATATGTCACCATTTTTGTTTTTAGCTTTTTAACTCCAATTGTATCATAGATTGAGATATAAATAAGTAACTCATTTGATTTGCTTCAAATTTTTAATTAAATAAAAATAGTTATTTCATTTCCCTTTTTGTATTTCAGTCAAAATTATTTTTGCATAAATCTAATTGCAATGACGGATCTGCTATTATGAAGAACTGATATATGCTAATCGGGACTTCATGGGTTACATGTACTTTCAATAGAGTCGTAGAAGGATACAACACGAATTGAACAGAAGGATACACACAAATTAAGGAGGCGGACTCTCCAACTATGAGTGAGCAGATGTCCAAGAACTCACATTAATTAATTCAGTTCTTGCTTTTGCTTTTATAGAGGTTATGTAGCTATCTCTTACTGGGCAGTATGGAATTTCAACATTTTACCTGTGCTTTTTATTATCAAACTTGCCATACAAACTCAAAATATGTCGTTCATCTCTTGCTTTTTTTTCTTATTTTATTCTTATACATACATACATACATACATATATATATATATATATATATATATATATATATATATATATATATATATATATATATATATATATATATATATATATATATATATATATATATATATATAATTTACCTAGAAAAACAAGTTAAAATTGGCATGTTGTTACCTGTTTGAAGTCAATCATTTGTTGGTGGATTTCTTATTCATAGAAATGATATAACTTTTGGATGATTTCCATGTATTAGTATTCTACTTCCTTTCACTCTATGCATACCTCTACTTGATTAATGGTTAATGTAGAAAGATGAAAAAATGGCAGTATGAGACTATATATTAATTAATACAAAGGTAGGTTTATATATGTATTAATTAATATTATATATATTTTGTATCTAAATATCATATAATAAGTAATATATATTTTGATATGTGTGTTTGTTTTTTGTTGGCATTGCATGAGTTTCTTTAATGGCTATAAGTTAGAAGAAAAACCATATCTGGTGCTACTCCATTTTTGTTATTGTTTAAGTATGTTTTTCTATCTCTATTGCATAAAGAAAATAAGCAGGAGGATATGTGCAATCTATATCTGCAATCTGTTTTTTAAGTTTTAATCATTCAATGGCTTTTCATGACCTTCCTTGAAAGATACAGCTATTATAATATAATAATATTCCATCATTTACTTTTGTTTTTTATTGTTCCATAATTTCATGACTTTGGCATCTATATCAGCAATCTATTTGACAATAGACAGGTTCTATTCTTTAAAACTACTTCTACTTGTAGCAATGTGATTCTAATTGTTTTCTTGATTACTGTTTCGAACATCATCCAATTCCTTAAATCTAGTTTGCTAATTTAGATATTTTTCAGTACACGATTTTTCAGCTTGCTCTTCTTTTTCTATAGTTTTTATTTAGGGATATAATTTATGGGTTTAGTTGTTGGTCACCCTACAATTTAGTTTTAATTTATTTGCTATGAATAAGTAAATGTATGATTGGAGTTGAAGAAAAAACCGATTTAATTATTAGTAATAATAGTAATGATGGCTTAGCGACGAAGAAACCGTCACAAATTTTTTTATAATAGTTGTTGAATTTAGCAACGAAATTAAACTTCGTTTGCTAAATTTAGCAATGGAAAAATAATTTATGTTGCTAAAATTAGCAACGGAAAAAAAATTTCGTTGCTAAATTAGCAACGAAATTTGAATTTGGTTGCTAATTTTGACCAATTCACCAAATGTTAGTGGTTAAATTTAGCAACGGAATTTAATTTCTGTTGCTAATTTTAGCAACGGAATAATAATTCCATTGCTAAAAATAGCAACTATCAAAATAACAACCGAATTGTTCCGTTGCTAAATTTCGTTGCTATTTCTTTTATTAGCAACGGAAAATTGATATTTTCCGTTGCTAAATTTCATTACTAAATTGCTATTTTCTTGTAGTGATTTGAGTAGGATAGAATTAGAGGAAGAAAGTCATGGCCTTCATTTTCTAAATGATCTAGATATTCGGGATCCTTACTTCAATATGAGTATTCCTAACTCCAATGAGAGTATGGAGCTTAGTCCTAGTGGGAGCATTCTAAATTATGATGAATATATGCGACATGTTTATCAAGAGGTGGAATTGCGAAAATCTAAAAGGAAAAGTGTTCCATACCAATGATTTAAAATTGAAAGCTCGAACGAAGCCCTTTTATTTACCCTAAAAGATGAAAAGAGCCTAAAAATATACAAGAGGCTCTTTCATGCCCAGCTAAAGAAAAATGGATTAAATCAATAGAAGAAGAAATGATATCTATGAGATTAAACCATGTTGGGAAACTGGTTGATCTACCGAAAGGATGCAAACTAATTGGAAATAAGTGAATTCTTAAAGTACAGTGAAAAGCTAATGGAAGTATTGAAAGATACAAAGCTCAGTTAGCTTCAAAGGGTTTACATAATAGGATGGGATAGACTATGAGGAGACTTTCTCACCTGTTGTAAGATTTATGTCCATAAGATTAATTCTAGCCATAGTGGTTAGTTTGGACATATAGCTACATCAAATGGATGTGAAGTTTGTTTTCCTTAATGGAGGATTAGATGAAGAAAACTACATTGAACAACCTATAAGTTTCGTTGAAAAAGGCAACGAACGTAAGGTTTGCTGATTGAAAAGATCAATCTATGGCCTTAAACAATCTTCAAGACAATAGTATTTGAGATTTCATGAAACAATCAAGTTGAATCAGTTTGATAAGTATGAGTTATACTATATTATCAGTGTGCTTTCAATGTGTTTAGCATGTTAATTTAAGGATAATTTCGTTAATTTAGTGTTTAATTTTTTAAGTAGCATTTTAAGAGCTTAATTGGTTAATTTGGTGTTTTTAGGTGTTTAATTGAAGAAAAAGAGAATTTATAGGGAAAAAGTGTAATTTAAGCATTTAAAGGATTTTAAAAAGCCAAATTTCATCATGTACACTACAAGAAAATGTTAAAATAGCAACAAAAATATTTATGTTGCTAATTTAGCAACAAAATTCCAATTTCGTTGCTAATTAGCAACGAAAATCTAATTTTGTTGCCAAAATGTGTTAAAATTTTTCTATTTAGCAACGGAAATAAAAATGGTTATTTTCCATTCATAAATATGGAGGAAAATTTTAGCAATGGAATTTTACAACGGAACGCTTATTCCGTTGCTAAATAAGACGCTAGCAGATAACGCAAAAATTTTCAGTAGCGAAAATAGCAACGGAAACCTATTCCATTGCTAAAATAGTAACGAAAAATAAATTCTATTGCTATTTTAGCAACGGAATGATTTTTCATTGCTAATTCGGAATCGAAAATTTTTAAGGTTCCCTAAATAGCAACCGAATATTTTTGCCATTGCTAAAATAGCAACGAAAATAAATTCGGTTGCTATTTTAGGAATCTTAAAGATTTTCAGTAACAAAAATAGCAACAGAATAGGTTTTTCGTTGCTAATTTGAGAAAATAGCAATATAATTCATTTTCCGTTGCTAATTTGAGAAAATAACAATGGAATTTCGTTTCCATTGCTAAATTAAGATCCTTCGAAAAAAATTTGTCTCAAAATATAGCAACGAAATAATGATGCCGTTGCTAATTTGAGAAAATAGCAATGGAATTTCGTTTTCATTGTTAAATTAAGATCATTCGAGAAAAAAATTGTCTCAAAATATAGCAACGGAATAATGATTTCGTTGCTAAAATAGCAATGGAATTCATTTTTCGTTGTTATTTTAGCAATGGAAATTTATTCCGTTGCTAATTTGAGAAAATAGCAACGAAATTTCGTTTTCATTGCTAAATTTTACTTAGCCCTAGGTATAAAAGCTGCGATTTTTCTTTCATTTTTGCAATTTTGTGCCTCAAGCCTCTCTTTCTCTCTCGCTCTCCATCAAGGCTACTGTAAATCGTCGATCTACTCTTTCTTTTTGCTCTCCATCAAGGCTACTATAAATCGTCGATCTACTTTTTCAATCTCATCTAAAGGTACTTATTTTTTTCCAAATTTTCTCTGTCTGTTATTTTCTTTTTCTTAATTTACTTTCATTCGATAATTTTGTTTGTCTTTAATTTTCGTTTTTGGTTCTTTGTTATTTATTTGGGATTTGGGTTATAATGAACTTTTTCATTTGTGGTTCTACTTTCTTTTTCCTCCTTTTATGGAAGTTGTCGGTCTTAACTCTAGTTTTCTAGATCAGACCTTTCTCTGGTTGTTTTTGGTTAGGGTTTGCTAGCTTTGCTTTCGTTTTTTGGCTAAGATATAATACAAAAAATAACTATTTTAGCTATTATTAAAAGAACGTAATTATTTGTAAATTTAATTATTTTTTTAATTGAAATTAACACTATGGGTTTTCCTGAGCTGTCAAGTTTTATTAGCTTTGGGAAAAAGATATACTATGTTTGGCCCTATGCAGAAGTTTTTCTTAGTTTCCTTAATTTGGAATGTCAAATAATTCGCTCTTTTCTTTACCTACAGAGTAGTATGCAGCTTTTTCTTATTATTGTTTATCCATAACAAAATAAAATACAAAAATATTTCTAATATTCTAATTAAAATACGATTTCCTTGATTTTTGCAGATAACTTACAGTGTTCCTTTTGCTTTGGCATTAATATTTTGTAACACTGCTGGTGCTGGTCAAGGTAAATCTTCTGTTTTTATAAATAAATAGTTAAAAAGAATTATAAATTCATTGGTTATGGAATACCGTTGGTGGAATGGTCCCCGGTCAAAAGATATTGACCAAAATTTCTTACCCATTTCAATGGTTTCTTTGTTTTAGGTCTTTCTTTGGGAGTTCTCAACATTTCAATAGTGATACCGCAGGTATGGCAGTTCATTAATTAATTAATACAAAAAATAATTATTGTTGAGACCTAAAGTTGAATATATGATAAATATTGTCCGCCAAGAAATGATTCTTCCGGGGGGCTGAATTCTGTAAATAAATGATTAAATTAAATGATTAGAGATCACGTATTTAATAAATGTTTGACTTTTATTAGAATATGTAGATATATATTGTCCGCTAGGAAATAACGTTCGACTTTTATTAGAATATGTAGATATAGTAGTAGAAATCATTATCAACTATTTATGTGCTTTAGCTTATCTACTTGACAAGTTTCGCTTATTGACTGTCCCCTGCTCGTTTTTGCTCCACCAACAGACAACTATATATATATATATATATCTCCCATCATATGAAAAAGGAGAGTTGAAGTAGAATTAGCTTCCTACTTAAATACATGACTACACTTAACTTAATTACTTTAATTATACCAAATCTTGATTTGCTTTCCTTAATTTTTCTTAGAGATCAATTTGGTATCTCTCCTTCTCCAATTTAGTTCTTATTTTCTCATTGTCACGTCTGCTATTTTTATTGGTTTATTTGCTCTCCCAATATGTTTTTTCGGTGTTGGTTGTTGTTGATCGGTAGACGAAAATACCATGTCATGCCAAAGTTCAAATAATGCATTGGAATGTGAACTTTAGATGCTGATTTGACTAGAATCATATATATAATTAACAAAGATTCATGGTTTTGCTCTTAATTGAGATTGAATTATCAAAAAAAAAAAAAGAACTAAAAGACTGATGAATTGTGTTGGAATTCATAATCGATATTGAAGCTTCTAAAGTTACCTCACCTAAATATTGTTACCTGTTTTAAGGTACAGCCCATACAGCTCTAGCAAGTTAAAACCCATATAGCCCAAGATATGTAGATTGTTCTATCATAAGTATTTGTTGTATCTAAGGAAACATTGTCTTCTTTATTAATTAACATTGAATTGTATTAACTTAAAATTCTAGATCAGAAACATACTTATTAATTGTAATATATTGGTCACATGTATTGACCTTAGAAGATTTTTGTAATAATGTTAGCTGAACATGAGTGCATTGATTATTGATATGCAATAATGTTAGTGATCACATATATTAATTGGGTTATTTGTTTTAATTGATTTTTTAATTTCCATTTTTTTCTTTTTTCTATATATATATATATATATATATATATATATATATATATATATATATATATATATATATATATATATATATATATATATATATATATATATATATACACTTGTTGACATTGAAAAACTGAAAGTAATTTTGTAAATAATCAATAATATTTTAGTGACGGAAGAACGACGAAAATTTTGTCTCATTTTTTTTATAATACTAGCTGAATTTACCAACAGAATTAGCTAAAAATAGCAACGGAATTGTGATTTTTGTTGCTAAAAATAGCAACAGAAATTAATTTCCATTGCTATTTTGACCAATTCACCGAATCTTATATTGGTTGGAATTAGCAATGGAATTCAAATTCCGTTGCTAAAAATAGCAACTATGAAATTTGCAATCAATTTTTTCGTTGCTAATTTTAATTAGCAACGGAAAATCAACAATTTTCGTTGCTATTTTCTGAATTTTCTTGTAGTGGTAGTCCAAAACCTAGTTACTCGGTGGAGTGGATTACTCACTCTACCAAGTAGCCTAAAAAGGAAAAGAAGAAGTCTTGTTGTTCAGTCCAAGGAGCAACCAATCGGTGGAGTGCATACTCACTCTATCAAATAGCACAAGAGGAATATGAAATGTAGAGAAGCCTTATTTGGTGGACTGAAATTTACTCTACCGAGTCACTCCAAGGGAAAAGGGCAATAAAGTTTCACTCGGTGGAGTGAAATATCACTCTATCGAGTCCAATTGTTGAATTTGAATAGGATTCTACTTTTTGCTGGTTTGGGAAGTTTTGGCAACCGAATTCCTTTCAATCTTGAGCTATTTAAGCAAGAAAGAATATCTTAAATACTCTAAAAGGACTTTAAGAGAAATGGAAAGATTTTAAGTGTTTGTATCATTTTTTGTTTAATTACGTTCTTCAATTTTAAGATGAACTATGAGTAGTTCTTTTACTTTTGCTAAAGGATATTTGAATCCTTAACTCTTATTATAATGACTTAGTTGTGCTTACATTAAATACAAGCTTGATTATTTCTTAGGTCTTGAGCAATTTCTTATCTCTAGTTGTATTGAGTTAATGATTAATGTATTTGATAAATGGTTGATGATTGATTTCAATTATGATCTATGATATGCATGTTTTTGGGTTAATTCATTGGTATTGCTGTATGGTTATATTATAAAATAGAGATAATTATACATTAGTAAAAGTGGATTAAGATTAAGAAAAGTTAAACTAAGAATAGACTGAAATTGAATTTGCTTGAAAAAGACTTTAATGGATGTTTAGGAGTTTAAAACTAGATCTTTATGCTAAGTATTAAATTGTTCTTAATAAGAGGATTTAATGCTTAGAATGATAGTCTGAATAAGCTATCTGCCTTTATATCACTGGTTTTCTATAATCACTTGTATTCCTTTTAGCTGAGTCATTGTAATATCAGTTGAGGTGGATAGTCTTTTAGCAGAAGTTGTATTTAATATTGATTTTTACCAATTTATATTACTTGCTTTGTTTAAGTTTAGAATTCTCAGTTTAAATCTCTACTTAATTATTTTTACTTTATTACGTTATTTGTTAAATTACTATTTTATTTTTAGTTTTTTTAAACTTTCATCATCACAAAACTTGGGATTTCACATAATGTTTATTCTAAAATCTAAAATGAGTTTGCACTTACACAGTTTTCCTTGGGTATGATAGTCAGGGTCTTAATCTTATTTTCCTATATTACTAGCCGATCTAGTACACTTGTTAGACATCGGTTAAGTTTTTGGCACCGTTGCTGGGAAAATATTGGCATTTGTTTTTAGATTTTAAAGTGAATTTTGTGTGTCTTTCTTCTTTCTTCTTATTCTTCATTCTTTGTTAATTTTATTCTTCTATTCTTTATAGGTGTCAATAGTTTATAGTACGAGGCATTCCAATTTTTCCTATTGACCCTTAGATTGAAAGGATATTTCATAGGATTAGGAGACTAAGGCAAATAGATATGAATTTAGAAGATCAGGAATGCAACAACCTTAATAACTTTAATAACCACATTCTCCATGACCCACCTATAGCTGATCCACCTTTGATAGAGGAGCAAGGCATGGATAATCAAGCTCAAGGGAATGGGTTTAAGCTTAAAACCATTAGAGACTATGTTATCTCTAGGTGGAATAAGGATCATAGAACCATTAAAATACCTTATAATCAACACTTTGAGATAAAACCCGCTACCGTTACTATGGTTCAAAAGAATCAAGTTTTCGATTTGGAGATAGAGGACCTTGCTCAGCATTTAGATATCTTCTTAGAAATTAGTGATACGATTTAAATACGAAATGTGTCTATGGATGCCATTAGACTTAAATTATTCCCTTTTACTCTTATTGGTAAGGCAAGAGATTGGTTGCAAATGCTATCAAGTCAATCAATTCAATCATGACAACAAATGCAAGAAAAATTTTTATGCCGCTTCTTTCTTCCTACCAAAATAGCTAGTATTAGGAACAACATCCATAATTTCCATCAGTTATATGAGGAACCATTCCATAAGGCTTGGAAAAGATTTAGGAGACTCTTAAAGAGTTATCCACATCATTAAATTATTGTGTATCAACTAATATCTATTTTCTATACATATGTGAATCAATCTATGAAGTCCTTCCTAGATGCAACTTCAAATGGAAGTTTCATGAACAAAATCCTTGAAGAAGCTTTCCTACTCCTTGATGAGATGGCTACCAACGATGCTCATTGAACAAGTATTAGGACCACATAGAAGAAGCAAGCTGTACACAGTGTAGATGAGATAGCCATGCTAAGGGCACAAATAGATTCATTAAAGAAGGAAGTAAGTGGTTTAAAAGTTTAAAATGTGTAATCTTTATCGCAATCATGTAACACTTATCCAGGGAAATAAGTAGCACTTGAAAATAAGAGTGAGGAGAGTTTAGGTACATTAGTGGAAGAAGTGAATGCATTGAACCCTTATAGTAATACCTATAATCCTAGGTGGAGAAATCACCTTAATTTTTCATGAAAAGAAGGAAACTATGAATCTACATCCAAAAATCAACCTAGGGCACCCTTTAATCAACATATAGCTTCCCATAGCAATAGCCACTTGCCTCACCAAGCTCAAGCCCAACCACACTACCCATCCACATATCAACCCCCATATTTTCAAGCTAGACCTCAACCTGCATATGATAGAAACCCAACTTAGAGGAAATTTTTGCTAGCTTTATAACCACCCAATCTTTATTTATGGCTAGTCAAGATGCTAGGTGGAAATCACTAGATATTTGAATGAGAAATCAAAATGCTTTAATTAGGAACTTAGAAACTCAAGTAGTGCAACTTGCAAATTCTATCTCAAATAAGACACATGGCACTTTTCCATCTAATGTGGTCAGGAACCCAAAGGAAGAAGCGAAGGCAATCACTTTGAGAAGTGGAAAAGAGGTAAAAGAAGCTGAAAATGGTAAGAATTCTCCAGATTTGGTGGAACCAACAATGGAGGTAAGTATTATTAAACCTGATGTTAATCATGAAATGTCTACTGCTGTTGAGAGAAGTAAAGGTAAGGAAAAACTTATCTCTACTATGATTGATGAATCTAAGTTACCTTATCCAACTCTAGCTAAGAAGGAAAAGCATAATGAACAAGTAACTAGATTTTTAGATATGTTTAAAAAGTTACATGTAAATTTACCATTTGCTGAAGCTTTATTGCATATGCCTAAATATGCTAAGTTCATGAAAGAGCTATGTTCAAGTAAGAAAAAGCTAAAAGGTGTGGGAATAGTTCAATTATCTAAAAACTTAGTGCAATTTTAATGAACGAAATTCCTAAAAAATTTGAGGATCCTGGTAGTTTTATTTTGCCTTGTGAGTTAGGTCCTAGTATTTTGCCTTATTGGTCATACATTATGTGATTTAGGTGCTAGTATAAACTTGATGTCTTATTCAATTTGCAAGAAATTATATTTAAGAGACATCAAGGAAACCTAAATGACTCTATAGCTGGCGGATAGATGGGTAAAAAGGCCAAAGGGCATAATAGAGGACTTATTGGTGAAGGTTGGAAATTTTATATTTTTGGTTGATTTTATGGTGATGGATATGGAGGAGGACCGTAAGTGCCATTGATAGTGGGATGGCCATTTCTAAACATAGCAAAGGCATTAATTGATATACATTGACAAACACTTATCTTGATGTTTAATGAGGAAGAAATGATCTTTAATGTGAATAAGGTGATGAAACACCCATCTTATGACTTTGAAGAGACCATTTAATTACTTTATGGATAGTGTTCAGGAATGTGTGAAGGAGAAATTTTGTTAGATGATGCACTACAAGATTGTTTGAAGTAGTCAAGGAATAAGAAGGAAGCTAGAAAGGAAGAAGATGAGCTAAAAAAAAGAGCACAATGAGAGAGGAACAAAGGAGGATGAGCCATCCTCTCCTAAGGGAGAAAACAAATTTGAACTTAAAACTCTTCATTCATATTTGAAATATTTATTTTTAAAAGATAATGCTAAACCAGTAGTTATTTCTTCATTTTTGATAGGTTTGGAAGAAGAGATGCTTATGGAAGTGTTAAAGACGTATAAAGGAGCAATCAATTAGGAGACATCCGACTTAAAGGGAATTAGTCCCAGTTATTATATATACCGGATACCTAAGGAAAATGACTTCAAACTAGTTGTGCAACCCCCAAATGAGACTTAATCTAACTATGAAAGAATTAGTAAAGAAGGAGATATTTAAACTATTAGATGTATGTATTATTTATCCTATTTTTGATAGTAGTTGGGTGAGTCCAGTACAACATGTGCCTAAAAAGAGGGGTATGACTATGATATCTAATGAAAAAAATGAACTTATCCCAACACGCACAGTGAGAGGATGGAGGGTGTGTATAGATTATAGGAAGTTGAACAATGCCATTAGGAAAAATAATTTTCCTTTACCTTTTATTGACCAAATGTTAGAAAGGTTGGTCGGGAATAGATTTTTCTATTTTTTAGATGGTTATTTGGGATATATGCAAATACCTATAGCACCGAAAGTCCAAGAAAAGATTATATTCACATGCCCTTATGGCACATTTGCCTATAGGAGAATGCTATTTGGCCTTTGTAATACCTCAGCCACCTTTTAAAGGTGTATAATGGCCATATTTCATTATTTCATCGAAAAATTTATGGAAGTTGTTATGGATGACTTTATTTTGTATGGTCGTAATTTTGGTTCTTACTTGAATAACCTTGCTTTAGTCTTAAAAAGTTGTAAAGAAGCTAACATTGTCCTTAATTGGGAAAAATATCACTTCATGGTGATGGAAGGTATAGTTTTAGGGCATAAGATCTCTAAAAAGGGAATTAAAGTGGATAAGGCTAAAATAGATGTGATTGCTAAATTGCCTTCACTTACCAGTGCTAAAGGCATTAGGAGCTTTCTTGGTTGTATTGATTTCTATCATTATTTTATTAAGGATTTTTTGAAGATTGCAAAAATGCTTACTAATTTACTGCTTAAAGATGCTACATTTAACTTTGATGTTGAGTGTTTGTAGGCTTTCAATTAACCAAAGAAAAAGTTAATTACAACACCAGTAATAGCATCACCGGATTGGACCTTACCATTTGAAATAATGTGTGATGCTAGTGATTATATAGTAGGAGTAATTTTATAATATAGGAGGGAGAAGATTTTTCATACCATCTACTATGCTAGTCATACATTCACTGGAGCTTAAGTGAACTATACCACCATTGAGAAAAAAATTTTGGCAATAGTATTTTCTTTTAAAAAATTTAGGCCATATCTCTTAGAATCCAAAGTCATAGTGTGGTTAGACTATGTGGCTCTTCGACACCTTTTTACTAAGAAAGATTCCAAACCAAGGCTTATTAAATGGATTTTTCTACTATAGGAATTTGATGTAGAAATCAAGGATAAAAAGGGAGCTAAAAATTTTGTAGCTAATCATTTATCTAGACTAGATTATGCTCACATAAAAAGGGAGAAATTTCTAATTTATTTCCTGATGAACATATTTGTGCTATTTATACTTGTGTAGGTTTCGTTCCTTGGTACTCTAATATTGCTAATTATCCTGCAAGAGGTTATATACCAAAACAATTCACTTGGCAATAAAAGAAGAAACTAAAAGCGGATGCAAGGCTTTATCTGTGGGATGATCCATATTTGATCAAGATATATCTGGATTAAGTGCTTAGGAGATGTGTTCCAAAGTAAGAGCAAAAAGATATCACGAGACAATGTCATGGGGGAGAGGTTGGAGGTCACCATGGATCGAACCGTACAGTACAAAAAATTTTACAATCATGTTTCTTTTGGCCTTCTCTTTTTGTTGATGTTAAGTCTTTCATAAAATTATGTGATAAGTGTCAACGTATAGGAAATATATCGAAGATGGATGAGATGCCCATGAATAATGTGCTAGAAGTAGAGATTTTTTATGTTTGGGGTATTGATTTTATGGGGCCATTTGCAAATTCATGTGAATTTGAGTACATCTTAGTTACTATGGATTATGTGAGTAAATGGATAGAAGCAGTAGCTACTAGGACATGTGATGCTAGAGTTGTGATTGAATTCTGTAGGAGGAATATTTTCACTAGGTTCGGAGCACCAAAAGCTATTATAAGTGATGGAGGCAAGCATTTTGTTAGCCATCAATTTAGAACATTACTTAGACAATTTGGTGTCAAACATAAAATAACAAACCCACATCATCCTCAAGTAAATAGGCAAGTGGAAGTGTCTAATAGGAAGCTAAAATCAATCTTAGAGAAAACGATAAATAGTGCTAGGAAAAATTGGTCTCAAATGTTAGATAAGGCTCTTTGGGCCCATAGAAATGCATATGAAATCCTTATAGGCATGTCTCCATTTAGGTTAGTTTTTGGGAAAATGTGTCATTTGTTAATTAAATTAGAGTATAAGGCATATTGGGCAACAAAACTGCTTAACTTTGATTTGAGATGTACATGAACAAAAAGAAGTTTATAGCTCAATGAACTTGATGAGTTTCAACAGTGGTCTTATGACAGTACAGCTCTTTATAAGGAGAAAATGAAGTGGTGGCTAATTGTAACACCCTAATCAACTAACCATGAATAATCGTCAATCATCATCATCAAAGCCTGGTAAAGGTCAAGCAGAAATAACAATAATAATAATAAGGTAGGCCATAATTACATACCAAAATAAAATAATCAAGCTTATAGATAAATAATCATAACATATATGGCCTTCAAGAATCCTTACATCCTCAAGCCAACTGCATCCTGCCCAATCCTCAAAAGCTTAACTTGAAACCTACATGGATAAACAAACCCGTCCTAAGCTATAAAGCTTAGTGGGGAACAAAACTCTATAGATAACTTATTTACACAATTTATCATATCATATACAACTTTCTATATAGTACTGAATAACATTTGGGTCTATTGTATTGATCATTTCACCAAGAACATATTGGGGAAGTACTCAAACTTATTAAGAATACCATACTTACTTATGTCTAGAGCATTATATAACATTCTCCTCATGAAAAACTCGTCAATTAACTAACATCTTACTCTTACCTTTCTTTAAACTAGCTGATTCCTACCTTTTTCTTTCAATTTACTATCGCTTCAGAATTCATACATCAATATGGTACATTTTGGGATCCATATATTCTCCGTGGAACCCACCGATGGAGTTTAACTCACACCGGCACTCACATTGGGAACCTTCCTCATGGTCGATGACATACATATCTCATAATTATGATATACTGAACATGGCATCTCATTTCATAGAGACAATTATAGCCAAAAGGAATTTAAAATAAAACATCACAATACCATAAGTCATTCATCATGCGTATGTTAACTACGTGAAGAAATCGATGCATATATGTATACATATACCACTTTATTTTTTGTACCCTTTTTTCTTTTTATCACCTTTAATAGCCTGCCTAAGTACTAGTTCGAAAGGTGGATAATGGTAGCAATGGATACCCGAAGGTATCAAACTATGGATATTTGAAGATATCAAACAATAGACCCAAAACGGGGTCAAGCAATGGTTCCAGCAAGGAATAAACTATGGACCCAAATGGGGTCAAACGGTGGTTCCGTTAAGGAACAAGACCCAAACGGGGTCAACTATGGTAGCTGTGACTGTATCCCTTTAGGCATGCCTATCTAATCCACAACTGAACTAAGACCCGTAGGCTTATCCCATTATAATCATCTTTGAGTCATCATATTCTTCGTTACTTAATATATTATTTGGCTTTAAGCCACAATTCATAAAGAATGCATATCATTCTTATCATGCATTATTGTTGAGTTATAGGCCTCATTACACACGGGTGCAGATCATGTAGTCTCATGGTTTCATTAACATTTATTCATAGTTAGTGTTAAGCTTGATTTTAATGAAGCAATATGAAAGTGCAGATCTTGCTACTAAAACATTCATAAAATCATATGCATGTCCTTGTACACATATGTTCATATACATAAACGCATCTCGAATCATGGCAATTCATTCTTTTATTTCTCATATTTGTTCACATATTGAATCCAGCTACTTATGTTAGCACATTCATGTTAACAGTACAATGTAGCTTATAAGACTCATGGATGGTTCTCAGTGACATACCTGGTTGTCGTTTGCCGTGAACAACTTCCATATAATATCATAAATAGTCATATCGGGACTTAATTACTTGAATAACATCTAAACATCTTAGGGTTAGTATAATAAGATAAACAGTTATTTCCTTCTTAAAGTCAACACTTGTTTTTAATTAACTCTTTAGTTCACTTTTATAGTCTTATATTAAGAACAATAGGTCATCTCTCCTAACCAGTTCATACTTGTTTTATTCATCTTACCAATACTCTTTCATCATATAACATATTATACCCTGATAAGTTATGTAAGATTATTTCATCCTGTGTTTACCCCCATAAGGTATAGGGCAACAAAGTAATTATGTTTCGTTATATCAAGGCTAATCATTAATTCTCGGTATGACTTAAAGCATAATCAACTTCTATAGTTCCATCTTTGAGTGCCAATAAATATTCCATCTCTTTTAATTTAGTCAAGTACATTATAACTATCTTCTTAATGTTACTAGATCATAACATGGTAATTTCTTACCATCTCAAAGAAACATTGGTATGCATATATATATATATATATATATATATATATATATATATATATATATATATATATAGTACTGGGACAAAGCCAGTTGCTTTATTTAAGTTCTCATCGATACCAATTTCATAGGATACATTAAATAACATATACAATTTAGAGTTATTAGGTTACATCCTATTGTCCTTAGTTATGTGCTTATCATGCACCAAACCCTATTCTAGCGACTTAATTCGTATAAGCATTACCTCATACAAGCCCCTTTAAAAATTAGTTCACAAGGGTACCTCGTACTATAATATAGTGGTTCCACTAAATTCTTTATATACATGCATAGAGGTTATTCCATTATAGACCACTCTAATATAGCATATTGGTGGCTTAGATTACTTACAACTTAGTTCGGTTTACTTTCTCTTACCATAACCTTCATTTCATCTAACTTTCGATAATACTTCATCTTATGGTCCTGCTTTTCTAAATTATAGCTCTATAGACTTTAATATGGATCATTGACTTTCATAATCTATTGATCCATCAGCATTCAACTTTCAAATTAACCATTACTTAGTAAGCAATCATTCTCCTCACATTCATGGCTAACCTTGTTCATCTTGCTTATGTGACTTTTAATAACCTTAAGATATCACCAACTCATGCTTATGGGTGATTTAATGTTTAGGAGTATGTGTACAAGAAGTACTGGTGGCCACGTATTGGAGAAAGAACAAGGCACTTGGCCAAGCTATAAGAAAATAATAGGTCATATTGGGCCAGGTATTCCCAAAGAGAGAGAGTAAGTGGCCATATAGGGGAAGGAGAAAAGACAAGTGGTCGTGTATCTCAAAAACAACAAGAGTGCATGATCGTGTGCAAGGAAAAGAGAAACATCACGTGGCCGTGCATGGGGAAGAAGAAGACCACACGTATAGGGAAGAAGAAAAACATGTGTGGCCGTGTGTGAGAAGAAGAATAACATCATCACGTGGCCACGCATTCTCAAAGGCAATTCAAGGCATGGCCATGGGTCCTCAAGAATAAAATGGTGAGTGGCCACGCGTGAACAAGAAGAAAATGGTGAGTGGCCACACATGGGAAGAAAAAAAGAAAAACCCAAAATCCCGATTATGCAGACATGAAATTAAACCCTAAATCTCACTTCCCTACATACCTATATTATCATTTAAGTTGCTAATCATGTTATAATCATCAAAACATATTAGATTAAACCCTTAATCTTGCTAAGGAAACACATACAACAAGAAAGGAAAAACATATATAGTAACTGTTCCAAAAATATAACTCTCATACCTTAAATCAAGCTTCATCTCCTTCAATCCTCAAGCTCCAACTCTACTACTCATGGTTCCTCTCTTCTTCTTCATAAAGCTAGCATCAAAACCCTAGTTCCCTCATACCTTAGAGAGAGGAAAAGAGAGAGAGAGAGAGAGAGATCCCTCCCTAAAATGTCGATCCCCAACTTCACCCAAACCCTAAATAGGTGAGTGGGGTAAAAATCTCCCTAAGGAAAATCCAATAATACCCTTATACATTTTTAACCCTTAAAACTCATTTTCTTAACATTTAACCCCAAACTTCTCATTTAATTCAATTGTATCCTTCCTTACTATTTTAGCTACACTCCAATACACATGTGCATAATTACCACCATACCCTTTATATGACTTAACTTTGTTAATGCAAGATAACATAATTTTGCCTTATTAAATCTTAATATTGATTAATTAACTATAATCCTGTTAGGGCCATGATTGGGTCCTCACAGGTGGCATGACAAGAAACTAAATCTGAAGGAATTTGCTCCCAGAATGTTGATTTTACTATACAATAGTCAGTTGAAGTTATTTTCAGGTAAGCTAAAAGTCAGATGGCTTAGGCCATATCAAGTGTTATCCAGCAATAAGTTTGGAGTAGTGACTATCAAGAGCATGAATGATGGACGTGAATATAAAGTCAATGGTCACAGGTTAAAGCCTTATCGCGTTGGGCAAGTGGTGGTTCCTGAAGCAACCATGACTTTTCGAGACTATTAACAAGGTTATAAAAGTTTAGCTGAGGACTTGCTAAACTCAGAACTACACTCCTTCCTTATCTTTTTGTGTATTACTGGGTTTTGTTCTGTTAGTTTTATTATGTGCTGATAGTTTGTGTGATTTGGTTTGATTTTGGTTAGTTTGTGTTTTGTGTTGCTAGGTGAGTTAGTTTGTTTTTGGTTTCATGCTTAAGTGTTTCATGAAGTAAAATATGACAGATGCAATGTTAGAGTTGGGAGACTAGCTCATGTTATATCAATTGTAATCTTTATGCAGTGATTTCTGTGCAGTTTAAGCCTATTCAATATAGGGGCATTTTAAATTGTTTGTGCACATAAGATCAATTTTTGCTAAGTAATTCAGATTCTTTGGTGGATTTATGATGTCATTGAAGGGGAATTAATCAAAGTAGTAGAGCAATTTAGGTAAACATCAAGTCAAAAATTCATTTTAAGGTTTATTATGCATGAAGAACTACAAGGCATTTTCTAGACTTTGTTTATGAATCGAGACCTTTCACTTGGTAGAGTGAAAAGTGACTCCACCGAATGTGTCATTCAATGTGCATATTCTATTTTTGCTTTATTAATCTAGTGGCTCATCACTCGGTAGAGTGAATTCCCACTCCATCGAGTGTTTTACCACTCAGTAGAGTGAGAATTCACTCCACCGAGTCCTCTTAATACCCATGTGTGTCATTTTTTTTAATTCTCAATACAGTAGCAAAGCACTCAGTAGAGTGAAAAGTCACTCCACCAAGCATCCCATCACTCCACCGATTGGCCACTATAAAAACCCCATAATTCTTCTTCTGCACCGTGCACTCTTTCCTTTACTCCAAGATTTTGCTCTCACGCACCCAACTCACTCTACCAAGCCAATTAGGCTTTTGTTTTTGATTGATCATCTTTGCATCCTAAATTCAATCAAGTAAGTTTTCTTCTTGCACTTTAATTCTTTCAATTAAGTTTACTTGGGGTTTTTATTCTTCATTTTGTACAAATTGGCTCACTTAAATTAACCTCTATTTGATAAGATTTTTGCCCACATTGATTATTATTGCATTAAGTGTTGGCAATTACTCTTGAAATTTTACATCTAAGTTTTAAATGGTTTTGAATGCATGCATTCTAACTTCGTTAAGTTGTGCACACTACATGTTCGAAAAAATTCCTCAAAGACTAAGATCATTCTTTGTGCTTATATTTTCTTCTTTTTACCCATTATAAATCATTCTTATATGTTGGCATTTTATTTCCACACTTGATTTAAAAATGTTTTACACTTAAATTCATGCATTTATATGTGAGGAAGTTGGGCTAATTATTGAGTGTTTCGTCTTGAGTGAGTTTATTGATTCTTATATATTGTGGCATTGATTTTGGCTATCATTACTTTGTGTAGTGGCACCTAAAAGATAAAAAAAGAGTGAAGCATCAAGCTTATCTATCAATTATCTTCTCGCATACATTGATGAAGAAGATAGACAATTGTACAAATATTTTGTGAAGGTCAATTTTGTCAAGCCGATTTATCTAAAGCAATTTTATCTGGATATTACGGATGGAAATTTTTGGGACGAGATTCTCCCTTTGATTAGAAATATTGGTTGGGAGAAGTTCATTAAAAAGCAACAAGAGGTGCACCTATACTTAGTATGCAATTTCTTCACATCATTTAAGCTTTCTTTTGAAGATGAACAGGAGGAAGGCACAATTAGTTTTAAGCTTGGTGGGAAGACTCACCATATGTCTTTTTTAGAGTTTGCACAGAAATTCAATTTTCCTATAGATGTTATAGGCGAATTACCTATGCCTCCCCATAGGAGAATTGGGAATTCATTCGAGATCCCATAAACCTAGTGCCCTATCAATCCAGTAAGCTAAAGGCTCATGCTTTAGGTAGTTATGCACTTCAAGTCCTTAACCGATTTTTGTCCCTCACCTTCTTTAGCTATCTTGGTAGCCCAGGTGCAATTAATGCTGAGGAATGTATGCTGTTAAGATACATGGTTGAGGGTATATATCCATTAATGGTGTTGTCCTTTTGTGCCAAAAAATAAAAGAATTATAGAAAATGAGGAGCACTATTAAAGAGACATCACTAGGGTGGGTTACAACTATTATAGCAAAAGTCGTGGGTTATGTGGACATAAGGGAATCCTTGGAGAACCAGCATTTATTAACTATGAAATGTTGATACGGATGAAGGTGTTAGTAAAGAAGCCACGTAGACATTAGTCTGATAGGAATGAATATTTGAGGCTAGTAACAGTTGAAAAAAACAGGGAGGAAGATGAAGATCTCGCTGCTCATGCTCCAAATGCACAGGCACTTACACCACAGGAACCTTTGCCCCAAATGACTGCCTTTATGAATTAAGTAAATGGTTAGTTGGATAATATGCAGTATAGTATAAATGAAGTGAAGCAGACTCTTGAACGATTTGTTGCTAATTTTTGGGAATGATATCCACCACCACCACTCCTACCATCCAAATGAGTTGAATATCAATTCGCTGCAAACAACAAATTTTTGAAAGGGGGGTAGTTCTTCTTTAAGCTCAATTTTGCTTACATTCAGGAAGTAGAATCTAATTCTCCCTTTCATGAAAACACTTATGTTTGTGTTTTGTTTATGTTTTTGTTTTCTTTTATAGTTTATTTGCTTTGTCTGTAAGGTTAACTCCAATAGCAACTTTGTATTTATGTTTTAAGTAATAGTACTATTAAATGTTAGCTAGTCATTGTTAGTAGTTTTTTTTTCCTGTTTTAGTTACTCTAGTCAAATAGTTAGTTTAGAATTATCACTTAGCTTACACTAGACTTAGTTTGCACCAGTTTTATTTTTAGAAATTAAACTGGTCGAACTTGAACTTAGAATGTGTAGTGTTTAAAAACTTTATTTAGCATTAGGATAAGTATGTTGTTTAACGAGTTTTTAGCAAGTTTTAGTTTCCACTTTTTGAGCACCAAGACCAGTTTTGAAATAAGAAGAAAAATATGTTCATTGAAATAGTTGAGTAAGGAATTTAAGAACACTAGAACCTTCTTCATCACCCTTCAAAGCATAGGAACAACTTAAACAACTTAGAAAGTGTTCTAGGCATAATTTTTCTTTTTGAGCCATATTGAGACTATTTATCTACCTTATGTGTTTAATTATCTCTTGTTAGCCATTTTGAACTTAATGAGGCATGATTATCCCTTGTTAGCCATTTTGAGCTTAATGAGGCATGCATTTATTTTTCGTGTTACACTCAATTATTAACCATATAGCCTAAAAATCCTTTATCTTTCCCTCTATAATTGGATAGGTTAACTTTTGTTTTGAGATAGTTTGAAATTATTGGCAAAGGTTATAAATGAAGTCAAGAGAATAGTAAAAAATTTTACCTTATGACTACTCATTTCATCATCATTTTGCCAGCAATGAAGCTAGTTCTTAAAATAAAAGAGAAAAAGAAAAAGAAAAAGTTCTAGTGTGAAATAAAGAAATAAAGCTAGAATATATGGCAAAATCTTAAGTGTGGGGTAGTCACAAGGGATAGCAATTGTGACTTCAAAAGTAAATGAATTGTGAACTTGTGAAAGCTGCAATAGTTTTCAAAGGTGTTGTGAATATAAAAGGGTAAGCAAGTTTTGTCTTAGTACTTTAATTTTTTAGTTAGTGGATTGAAATTTTAGAAATATTAGTCTATCTTGTCATAGAGTGGCTATTCTTGTTAATTATCTATTATCCATTCTTTGATAACCAACACCCTAACCCCATTATAGTCTTTGAAGACCTAAGTGATTCTAAGTTTTGCTTTGAGTTGTTTAGTGAAGATGACCTTCGATTTTCGGTACTAAAGGAGAGGCTTATGGTATTTCTAGAGTTTCAAGTGTGAAACCATTTGTACACTCAGGTGTACATTCATTCAAGCTTGGTTATGAATTTGCACTGGTGTCTTAATTTTGATAATTTTTGAAATATTTTAGTCTTACACACACACACAAGGAAACTAGCTCATATTGTCTTGTTTGAATTTATTCTAGTTAGAATCTTATTGAGTGCTCTTATTAATTGCTAACCTTGGTTTTGAAATGCATAATTCTTGGTTGAAGTTTGGTTATTTTGAGAAGTTGGTTTGTTCTAATTTGCTCGGGGGTAAGCAAAGACTAAGTGTGGGGTATTTGATAAGTATGGATTATACTATATTATTAGCTTGTTTTCAATGTGTTTAGTATGTTAATTTAAAGGTAGTTTGGTTAATTTAGTGTTTAATTTCTTAAGTAGCATTTTATGAGTTTAATTGGTTAATTTGGTGTTTTTAGGTGTGTAATTGAAGAAAATGAGAAATTATAAGGGCAAAAGTGTAATTCTAGCATTTAAAGGATTTTAAGAAGCCAACTTTCATTGTGTTGTCCAAAACCTAGTTACTCGATATAGTGGATTACTCACTCTACCGAATAGCCTAAAGAGGAAAAGAATAAGTCTTGTTGTTCAGTCCAAGGAGCAAACAAATTAGTGGAGTGCATACTCACTCTACTAAGTAGACAAGAGGAACAGGACATCCAGAGAAGCCTCATACGGTGGAGTGAAATATTACTTTACCGAGTCACTCTAAGGGACAAGGGCAGTAAAGTTCCACTCGGTGGAATGAAATATCACTCTACAGAGTCACTCCAAGGGACAAAGGCAGTAAAGTTCCACTAGGTGGAGTGAAATATCACTCTACCGAGTCCAATTATTGAATTTGAATAGAATTCTACTTTCTACTGGTTTGGAAAGTTTTGGTAGCCGAATTTCTTTCATTCTTGAGCTATTTAAGCAGGAAAGAACACCAGTTTGAGGGATGGATCAATTGTCACCGATCAAAAAGCCTTAATTTTTAGTTTTGCATATAAGGTTTAGAAACTGCAATTTGAAGAATCTGCAAGGACTTCAAGAGCAATGGAAAAATTCAAAGTGTTTGTATCATTTTTTTAATTATGTTCTTCAATTTTAAGATGAACAATGTGTAGTTATTTTATTTTTGCTAAAGGATACTTGAATCCTTAACTCTTATTGTAATGACTTAGTTGTGCTTACATTAGATAGAAGCTTGATTTTTTTTCTTAGTTCTTATCTATGGTTGAATTGAGTTAATGATTAATGTATTTGATAAATGGTTGATGATTGATTTCAATTATGATCTATGATATGCATGTTTTTGGGTTAATTCATTAGTATTGATGTATGGTTATGTTCTAAAATAAAGATAATTGTATGTTTGTACAAGTGGATTAAGATTAAGAAAAGTTAAACAAAGAATATACCAAAATTAAATTTGCTTGAAAAAGAGTTTAATGGATGTTTAGGAGTTTAAAACTGGATCTTTATGCTAAGTGTTAAATTGTTCTTAATAAGAGGATTTAATGCTTAAAACAATAGTCTGAATAAGCTATCTGGCTTTATATCACTGGTTTTCTATAATCAGTTGTATTACTTTTAGCTGAATCATTGCAATATCAATTGAGGTAAATAGTCCTTTAGCAGAAGTTGTCTTTAATATTAATTTTTACCAATTTATATTACTTGCTTTGTTTAATTTGAGAATTCTCTATTTAAATTTCTACTTAATTATTTTGAGTTTATTACGTTAGTTGTTAAGTTACTATTTTATTTTTAGTTTGTTTAAACTTTCATCATCACAAAACTTGGGATTTTTTTTACTCCTGGCACACAGTGTTTATTCTAAAATCTTAAACAAGTTTGCACTTACACAGTTTTCCTTGGGTACAATATTCAGGATCTTAATCTTATTTCTCTATATTACTAGCTGATCTAGTACACTTGCTAGACACTGGTCAAGGTTCAACATAATTGATGAAGACCATTGTGTTTATAGCAAAAGCTCTAAAAACATATTTGATATTTTGACATTGTATGTAAACGACACAGTAAAAGTAGGAAATGACAAAGAATACATAAATGAAATCAAAGATTGGTTGTCCTCTAACTTTGAAATGAAAGATATAGGTCAAATAAACTACATTCTTAGAGTTATGATTTCAAGAGATCATTCGAGAAGGTTGTTGTCTCTTTCACAAAAGACATATATCAACAAAGTCCTTGAATTTTTTAATATGCAAAATTGCAAACCCGTTGATAATCCCATTGCCAAGAATTAGTTTCTTAGAAAGAGTATGTGTCTTGAAATGCTAGAAGAAATGAAATGCATGAGGAATGTTCCATATGCCGTTGTTATGGGTAATCCAATGTATGCATATTGTATACAAGACCTAATATATGCTATGTAGTAGGCATAGTAAGTAGATATTAGTCCCACCTAGGTGAAGCAAAAAGGATACTTAGATAATTCAAAGGTATCATAGACTATTCTTTTTGTTATTAAGGCAATGATTTACAATTGAGAGGATGCACAAATGTTGACTGGGGAGGAGATGTAGATGAGAGGAAATCCACTTTAAGATTTATTTTCTTGCTTGGCAAATGTGTTATCTTATGGAGTAGTAATAAATAAACATGGATAGCCCTATCAACAATAGAAGTTGAATTTATTACTTCCTTAACTACAGTACAAAAAGCAATTTGGCTAAAAAGGCTTATAGACCATTCAAAAGTAATTGCTTTAGAAGAACTAGTTATAGTATATAGTGATAGTCAGTCGTCGATAACTTATATCAAAAATCCAAAATTTCATAGTAAGACTAAACATATCGACATTAAGTATCAATACACAAAAGATATTATTGCGCGAGGAGAAATGAAATTACAGTACATTTTCACACAAGATATGATAGCAGATCCATTGATTAAACCTGTATTGAGAGATGTATTTGAGAGACACGTTAGATCTTAAGGGTTGTGTAGGATTTGAGTTGTGTTGTTTTCTTATGTAATCCCTTAACATTTTTATTTATGAATAATAATTAAGTTCATTATTGGCAATACATAAGGGTGAATATTTAATGTGTGAATATTTATTGTTAGTGATTATGAGATTGAGTATGTCGGACAGAGAAGTAACCCACTTGCACCGGTGTTTACCTTAGTTTTGCCAATAAGTTTACAAAAACTAAGATGAGGCAAAATTTTGAACATATGACAAAGCTCGATAGCCTATTCAAAATAAAAGTGTAATTTTACAGAAAATACAAGATTAGTCTTGTCAAGGTGCAAGATAAAGACATACATGAGGTTTTATGCTTTGGATTACAATCCAAATTTAGATTATGTGTGATCCCATGGTGAGTTAAATGCAACTACCATATTCTATCCAAAAGCTAAAAGTAGTCCTAAAGCAGGAGGACTAAAATTGGATGTTTTGGTGCATCTAACCTTATACTTTTGTATGGTGTTGAAATATAGTTTGCAACACATGGGCTCCTTAAAGGGAAGGAAAGAGCACCCTAACACGTGTTTCATACCATGTGTGCTTAAGTGACCAAGGGATGGAAATTTCATAAATAAATGATCTCAACTTTCCCAAGTATGAAACTCGATTGAATATCGACCTTTAAAACCCTTAACTTATCCCTGAAGTATGGTTCAGCATAGCTAGCTTAGTTAGTCTCCAAGAGGTCATGAGATAAATTCGGCTTGATGGATCTAACTAGAAATCATGATGGATGGCATATAATAAGAGAAAAAGATAACCTTTCGATCACATTTAATGATTTTGTGGTTTACCAATATGCCTCTTATTGTCTCTATCGATAGAGATATATATAATAGTGAACACAAAAATTGTTTTATAATATCAGGGGTTAAAACAGTAAATGTGACAAGGCAATCAGGGTTAGGCATACATAATAAAGAAGATTTTATTTTTTGAGATATTATATATCCCCAACAGGTGTGTAACACTAGTGCTCTAGATATATGCTGGTCACACAGTCTACCTACCTGTATAACTGAAGATATTGATCGGAAAACGTTACGTCATGTGCGAATGGGAGATGATAGACTTTTTGGCTGCACCAATAACTCTGTTTGTATTTATCCTAATCAGTTTTAGATTATCTATTCATAATTCAAAAAGGAATAAGAATTCTACTAAGGTTATGGCTCTGGAAAACCTATATATAAAGGGGATTAGAAAAACCTATTTGAGGTTACTGAAACTGATAGCAAAATTTTGGTTTACCTATCAAAATTCTTTTCTCTCATTCTATCTTTCTCGGTATCTTCAAAGGGCTTTTAGACTGTGAATTTTTTATCTTTTTCCCATCGTAATGGTTTGTGGTTAAAGGTCTAGCCAGTAACACAAAACAAAAGATCACGTGATTTCACTTTTTCAAAGGTTTCTGAACTACAAGAGATAAATATGTTTTCTCTTGTTCATTAAATCAATGCATATTTTAAAATAATAAAGTTTTTTTTTTTAAACATATGCGAAATCCATATAGTTTAATAAACCAATTATGAGAACTTATTAATGTTATTTTACCAATTCTAACGGATATTGAACTCTAGTTCTAATGAGATTGGTAGGAAAACTATTCTATAGCCACATCTCAACGCCAATACTATATTTGAAGAAACTATATTTTTTTTTTATAAACTCATAATAAGGTTATTTTTGTTAATAACATAAAAATAAAAAAATATTTCTGTCAAAAAAATTACTCACATTCTCACTTTTATATGTAGTATAAATAAACCAATTATAATAAATTTATTTATCTTATTTTACCCATTATAATGGATATATATTGAATTCTAGTTGTAATGAAATAGGTAGAAAATCTATTCTATAGCCAATATCTCAACGTCAACAATATATCATAAGTCTATTTTTTATTTATTGTATAAACTCCTAATTAGTTCATTTTTATTAATAACATATAACTATAAAGTTATTTTTGTCTAAAATTTTTTTTCCTTACATTCCCATATATATATATATATATATATATATATATATATATATATATATATATATATATATATATATATATATATATATATATATATATATATATATATATATATATATATATATAAATGAAAGTGGAAATATACTTTCAGGTACACAAAAAAGGAAAAGTGGGACTTTTTTTTTTAAAAGGTAGTATTAATTAATATACTATGATTATATACACACATATGTGTGCGTGTATTGTAAATGCAATATTTTGTTTTAATCTGCTAAATATTTAGATTTATCTTGAATGGATTTGAATTATTTGTATATTTAATTACACGAATAAACAATAAAATTATAAATAAAATTCAGGAGTTAAATTGTATTTTTTTTAATTTTAGAATTAAATTAAAAAGTGAGTGGAAGATTAGCTATAAACTTATAATTAGGCCATTTAATTAATTATTAGCCACATGACGCATGTAGCCAGCCAACCTTCCTTCATGGTTTAATGAGTAACTAACACAATCGAAGCAATTATTAATAAATAAACAAACATATTATAAAAATAAATAAATAAATAAATAAACAGACAAACACAAAATTTGTCTTATATGACAGATTCTCATATAAATAATGATCTGATCAATGTTTGATTCAAATTAATAATGAAGAGTCATTTCTGTATCCCCAGGCTAAGAAGTAATAACTTCAAGAATACCAACAACCGTTTATCTCCGATCACTCTTCTTGACCGTTTCCGGGAAGCTGTTTTCCGGCTTATGATGATGATCTCTGCTACAAATAACACCAACGCTGCCAGATCTCCGGTAAGTAACACATCATTTAATCATTACTATCCATCTGCTGATCCTCGTCACTCTGAAGCCGTTGCCGATTGTATCGAGTTTATCAAGAAAACTTCCTTGACGAGGCCCCATGAGGTGGAGCACAGCCCGGCGTCGCTCCAGCTCCACTGAAATGGTTATTCCAGTTCCAGTTAATGTGTGGGGTGTGTGTGTGTGTTTTGTTGACGTGAATATGCATAGTTGTGTTTTTCTTTTTTTAATGAAATTAGATTATTTTTTTACTTTGTTTTATTTGATTGGATTAATTTGATGTTATATTCCAATCTTTTTTCTATTTTATTTGTTTTCAACTAAATTAATTCATATCCATAATTGACTTCTAAGTTAGTAATTTGATGTTATATTCCAATCTTTTTTCTATTTTATTTGTTTTCAACTAAATTAATTCATATCCATAATCGACTTCTAAGTTAGGTTGTGTAAATTTGAACTATTAAATTCAAATTCGATTCAAATTTTTATTTAACTCTTTTGCATCAATGATAAGAAATTCGATTCGAATTTTTATTTACCTCTTTTGCATCAATGATAAGAAATCATGGCTCGCCTCATTTAATAACATCATTAAATATCTTTCCATTCATCTATGTATTTCCGAATTAATATTTTCTTTTGTAAAATACCTATTTGATACAGAGATAATCAACTATTATTCTTCCTTCTAGTGTTGCTATATATATATATATATATATATATATATATATATATATAGAGAGAGAGAGAGAGAGAGAGAGAGAGAGAGAGAGAGAGAGAGAGACTATTTCAAGACTCGAACAATAAGAATTTTAATTGTTTATGATGTTTGTAATGATGACAGCAAATTAGATTCCTTAAGAACAAATACTTTCACATTTGAGGACCGGAGGAAACAGACGTTATCACTTTGATGAAGTTGTTAATATGTGCCGGACAAAAAAAACAAAAGAAAAACTATATATAAAATCACAACCTATATACCCGGTAAGTCCTAAAATATTAGAACCCGGAAAGAGATGAAGGTGAGGGCGAAAGTAGCTGGACCGATCCATGAGAATGGTGAACCGATATGCAAAATAAATAAAGACTAACTCTTAGTATGCGGAGAATTAGCATTTTGATGTGTAAGTCAGAGAAGATTTAGAGACAAAAAGTATGGTGAGAGAATTGATATATATATCGTACCTTATTTCTAAAGTCTCTTTGAGAGAATCGCTATATATGTCGTACTTTATTGTTAAAGTGTTTCTCTGTTTATATATTTACTTGGTGACTAGAACATATCATGTTAGGCTATTTGAGTATCAGATCTCTCATATTTACAGTTGGCATATTAGAACGTTTAATATAAAGGCTTACACGACATGATCTGTTGATGTGACAGACGCGATAGCATAGATAGATCGGCTGTAAAGCCCAATCAATCTAGCAGCGCACTTAGTCAGTGCAAGTGGTCATGGACCTTTAGTTTTATGGACAATAATTGAAGCTAAATCTAAACTGTGTCTGTGACTATTAACTCGGCCCAAGCATGATACTATTAGATATTATCAGCATCCTTGAATTTTAACCTTAAAATAATTATTTCTTATATATTTAACCTTAATGTTTATTTACTTTCACTGAAAGGGCAATGATTTCATGTACCATGGGTCAGATGATGCGTGATCTCCGTACATAAATGTACAATACATGAATTTTCAATTCCATTTTAAACCCTCCCACTCTTAAATTTTATTATGAAAAATTAAGAAGAAGAAAAAAAGAAAAGAAAAGAAAAGAAACGCTATATAATTGTCGGGAATGGCTATTGGAGATCAATATTTTAGAAAAAATGAATGAGAATTAATTTTAGAAAAACTCAAGTATAAGTGTGTTTTATTGAGTTTGGGCAATGAATTTATTGTCAATCCAATTTATTCTTGTAATCAAGAAATCTAAAAATTTTGGGTTCATTTTGAAAACTTTTTAAATTATTAAAAATAAAATTATTTTTTTCCTTTTTGATAGAATTTGAATGTATTCATAACTCTATATTAGAATAGTTCCGAATAAATAAATAAATATCTTTATCTAATTAAAACTATCTGATCTTATCTTATAAAGAGCCTGAGTTATACTAAAAAAAAAAAAATCTAGTATATTTCGATATATAAGGGATCAAAAATCGTTCAAGGTTACTGATTGCACTGCTAGAATTTCATACACTCTTCCTAAAAATAATTTTTTTCCTTCTCATAAACTCACGATTTCTAAGGGATTTTTAAACCGTGGGATTGTCACTCTTATCCCACATTGGTTGCTGATCATGGATAAAAGTCTAGCCAGTGATGTGAATAGAATATCCCTGCTTCCCCTATTAAAAAGGTTCCTATGCTAGACGAGATAAATATGTGCTCCTCTTTACTAATTGATATAATTAGTTATACCTTATTTATTATGCATATGAACGGACACTTTTTAATTAGTCTACAAAGTATTTGGGAGAACTGAAATTACCACCTACCAAAGCTATGGATGGCAACCGCTGCAATAATAATAATAATAATAATAATAATAATAATAATAATAATAATAATAATAATAATAATAATAATAATAATAATGAATTTTAAGAATTTGTAGACGAATAAAATCCGTCGCTCAAAAGGAGGAAAATTGCAACACACTAGCAACTTGATCGGTAAAAGTTATAAAAAAAAATTGATAAGGATGATGTTTTTAGTGACGGGTTAGGATAAATGCTTTTACTTGATGGGTGAGGATAAAGTAGTAATATTTAATTATTTACTGTTATTTGATGTAAGGATTTAAAAGCATAATGTGCTAAGCTAATTTCAAGAAAGGAACCCAATGTAGCATGTTTTTGCCTTCTTGGCTATTTCAGTTATGAATTTCTGACCGTTATATCTTGGAAAGCAAAAGAAAAAAAAATTCTAATGTTAGTTATAGGTGAATCCAATCATCATGCTACTAATTGAAAACTCTCTTTAATAATGTTTGTGGTAATGAGATTTGATATATTATATGCTTTACTTGAAGTCATCAATTGTTTTCAAGCATCATGTCCATAGATAAAGTTCAGAAAAATACAAAGCAGTTATGTGTTGTAATTGTTTCATATTGGTGTTTAAAAGTAATAATGTTGTATTTATATTTAATCATTTCATTTGTAATTTGATTTTTATTCAATAAAATAGGTAATTCATGTTTTGTTGGTCCTTTTCCTTTGTCTCATATGTTTACATATTTTAAGTTAAAAATATTTTTAAATAAAAATGCTATTTTTAAAAAAATAATGACGAAGTAGCATGAAAATTTCCACCCATATTTTTTAAATTTTTTTGAAAGCTTTTCAATGGATAAGTCCGTTAACAAGAAAATTTTGTTCAAATTCAGAAAATCTCTCAAAAATATATTATGAACTTAACATCAGAATTATTTGGCGCTAAATGATAAAGCAATCGATCCATGACGAAATCTGCTCGAGAATTAGTGACGGAATATTTATTAGTGGCTGAAAAATTTATGTCACCAAAAGGTAGCAATGAATGTAGAATCCCTCATTGAAAGTCTGCGGGGAATGAAAATTTCCATACAATTTCTTTATAGCTAGCGAGTAGGACATTTGCAAAAATACCATATTCAAAACTCAATTTTGTATACAACTACTCAAATTTGATTACAATTATCCAAATATTATTTGAATCCATGTAAATACCCTTAACAAAGTTGTCTTATAATGCATCACGTTTTACTCACGTTAAAAATAATATAACATGAACATAAGTTCTTTTATATTATAATTATATTTGTTCTTTTCTTAATATTCAAAATTAGTCACCTCAACCTACAAATTCAATTTCTATACTGCATATATATTATCAAAGTCTCTTATAAACATATTGTTACATTATGTTTAGATGAGAATCTATTTACTTATACTTATACAATTCTTTACATAATTTTACAATATTTAATCATGTATACATCTCAAAAATAAAATAACAAAAGTAGACTTGAGCTTTTCCTAATGGCGTGCAGATGTGGATTTCAAGTACCCCGTGCTTCTACACCGATGTACCTACACGGGAATAAACATCTATACTGAGCAATGACTCAATGGAGAACAGATAAAGTAAACTGATTTCACTACGGATGGACACAATACAGTACAATCTGGATATTTAAAAATCGCTCCATTGTTTTGAAATTTTGAATATTTTAAAAATTAAGTATTGTTATTGTTTTGAAAAATCAAGACAATTCGATACAGTTTTTATAAAAATTCGATATAGTTTGGTTCGGTATTTCGGTTTTTTCAATATTAAACAATATAGTACAATACAATCTGGTATTTCGGATAACTCAATATTTTTAAAAATTTACAAAATAAATTTCCACGATAATAAATGCAAAGACAATCAAAATATTTGAATAAATACAATTAACATTTAAGTCAAAGTACAAAATTTAAAAATTAACATTCGACAGTCTTTTCTCTACATTATATTGGCACTAATTTGATAATTTCTAGCAATATTTGAAAAAATTAACATAAATTTTAAATAATTAGATCACAAAAAATCTAAATATTAAATACACAATTTAAACATTTATGTGAATGTAGTAGTTACTCGATTCAAATTTTTCAAAATTTTCAGCTAATGCCTCTAAAGTCAAAAGTGTAGCCAATCCCAACCAATTTTGGCAACAAATGAGAATTTTGACTGTAATCAGATGACAATGGTGAGAGGCAGATCCAATTTGCTAGCTCAAATTTGGTGATGAAGAATAGAGAAACACACCACTCACCAAGGAAAGTAGAAGAGGGGCAAAGGTGAGTGGAGAAAGGTGGTGAAAGGTGGAGAAGCGGGTGGGAGGTAGAAGGGGGAAGAATCGAAAAAAGAAAAACAGAAAGAGAAAGGAAAAATGGCTAACATAAACTTAATATTCTCTTTTTATTTTACCTCAAATAATTTAATTTTTAATATTTTAAAAATTATTAATTACTTAAATTCAATTTTTAATTCCCTCCTAAAACTCAAAACATAAAATATTTCCTCCTAAAAAAATTTAAATTTAATTTTTGATTCCCTCTAAATAAATTTAAATTTTTTTCTCTTTTATCATTTTAAATATACAACTAAAATTTTATTATATATAATAACTAAAAAATTAAATTATTAATTTACATATTCATATATATATATTGAGTTAAAAATAAATAAGTACTATTTGAATGACACTAAAAGTAAATAAAATTAATTGATAATATGATTATATACTCATATAATTACATTAATTGATAAAATTTTATTATATATAGTAACTATATATAATTACATTATTAATTTACATACTCATATAGTTATTATACTAAAAATATATGAGTACTAGTTAAATAATGTTAAGAGTAAATAAAATTAATCTATAAGATGATTTTATACTCATATAATTATATGCATTGGTAAATTTCATTATATATAATAATTGTATATAATTATATTATTTATTTACATACTCGATTACTTATATAGAGATTGTGCCAAAAATAAATGAATACTAGTCGAGTGATGCTAAAAGTAAACGAAAATAATTAATAAGGTGATTATATATATATTATATATAACTACATTATTAATGTACATATTCATATAGGTATTATACTAAAAATAGATGAGTACTAATTAAGTGATATTAAGAGTAAATAAAATTAATTGGTAAAATGATTTTTTACTAATATAACTATATGGATTAGTAAATTTCATTATATATCATAATTATATATAATTACATTATTAATTTACATTTTTGATTATCCATATAGCTACTTTGTCAAAAATAGATGAGTACTAGTTGAGTGATATTCAAAGTAAATGAAATTATTGGTAATTTAATTATATACTCATATATTTATATTAATTGGTAAATTTTCATTATAAATAATAACTATATACAATTACAATTTTAATTTACATACTCATATTGTAAAACCCTTATACCACTGTACCGAACGTACAATGATTGAATGTCTCAATAGAAAGGCGATAACGAGAATGTCTACACTAAACGATCTGCTAAACTTTTTTTTAATTACAAATACATTTGTTCCATATAACATATCCATATGGAAATGTAACTAAAATTAAAATATTATACAAGCACAACTCATACGCCATACCTTCAATATATGCTTATATACATGCCATGCCAACTACAATCCTTGAACTTCGCTTTGAACTTAATAAACATTAAAATATTGGTTACCATCTTTCTATCTTTATAACACGTGCAGTCAACAACTACGCGCTGAGCATCAAAATGCCCAATGGTGGATACATATTTCAAACTTTCCACAAAAATACCATTCACACATACACATACATGCATGCATACGCACATACATACACACATGTATGCTTTCATGAGAATTCTTTAACATTAACTATTTATTTTATCATTTTGATGTGTATCATACAATCATGCACACATACAGTAAACATGGAAAAACTGTTTCGATCATTTAATAGGATACAATTGTCAATTTTATCCTTTAAAGACATCACTTAGTGTAATTGCCATTTTTATGCTTACCTTTCATTCATTTACAACATTAACTTTCAATTATAATTAACCTCTTCAATGTCGACAACTTAACTTATCTATTCACTTTATTTACTGCTCATTATGCGATTTACCAAATTTTGATTCTTAATATACTATTTTCTGGTCATTTTACATTTTAATTCCAATTCTTTTCACTTTTTACAGATGTGTTTCCTTACATTCCGTTTTCACTTGGGAATTTATCTTCATTCTTTTATTCATACACATTCATTTAATCATTCAGATATACATTTATTCACTCAGATATTTAGGCATTTATCCAAGTGCTTATCTTTAAAGGGATCTTCTTATTTCAACCATATATATTCTTAAGGTTTAATTTTTCCTTTCTTTCATTTTTAATACATGTTATGGCATAAATAATTTCAATTTGGTCCCTATTTTCACTAAAGTGTAAAAATTACACTTTGATCCCTATCTTACCATATAATAGGGTTTATTTATAATTTTGTTTTTCAATTAATATTCCACTTGCTAAATTATAATTTAGTATTTGCACTTTCGTTAAATTACAGTGGTGTTTTCTTTTATCATTTATTTACATTAATGTCATTACTTATATTTACTTCACACTAATTTGCTTATTTGATATGTAACTTATTATTTCATTTTAAATATACCATTTTATGAAAAATTATATGCAGATTTCCTAATATTTCAATTGTTTTCAAAATTATCATTTTACATTCTATTTACAATTTTGCTATCAGTTCAATTATTTTCACCTTCAATACATTATTTCACATACAAATTATCAATCAAACCTTGTTTTAACATTTTAATGGCAAATTGCATTTTAGTCCTCCAAAAATACAAAGGATTACTTTTAAGCTTTTCATTCATTATTTTATCGTTCTCATGCATATTTTCATTATTTTATCACTTTTATCCATTAAATTAATTTTTTGGGTAAATTTTTATTTTGATCTTTACTTTTTATTTTCTTTTATATTAGTGCTTTTTCATGTTCATTTCCATTCATATTTTACATTTTGCACTTTTATACCATTATTACCATTATGCCCCTAGTACACTCCTGACAGAAATCTTTAAACCGAATATATGGGACATGGACCCCATAACCCCACAGCAGGTAGTAAAGGATGACCCCGAAGGGCCAATCCACCTCAGATCAGATCAGAATAGACAGTCAGATATAAACTATGGGAGATCATTACAATCCTATCATAGTAAAACAAGTCGCTATGACTTGCACCACGGTATGCGTATCCCTATGGCTCGCCAATTATATGTTGAACTAAATTTAAACCATTAGACCACTACTAAGGTCAACATTCTTTGCTCATTTCAGAATCATTTTTTACATTTCTGACATTTCCATTTGTTTTTGCATTATAGTACACTGTTCATTTAGTTCTTTCTTTTTATTTTAGTACATCTGACTCTTCCACTTGCTTTTACATTATCAATACATTAGCCATTCAACTTTTTTCACTTACTTTTGTGCAGTTTATGAATTATCTTATTATACTTTACCATTGTCTCTCATTTCATGAATTATTTCACCATAATTCAAAAATTTTGTTTCAAAAATAATAAAATTTCATGTTCAAAACTATTTATAAAAATTCCATACCAATTAATACCATTACTTTGGTATACTTTTCAATTTAGTCTTTACTTTTTCCATTTAATTGCAAAGTTGCCCTTTTTACACCTTAATTATAGAATTACTACTAGTTTACTTATTTTCACTTCACATTCAATTATTGGCTTACAAAATTATTAATTGGTCTCTATTTTAACTTTTTCATGCCAAATTACCTTTTAGTCCTTTCAATTCATAAAAATTCATTTCAAACAGTTTGTTCACTATTTCTTTTCATTTTATCCTTTATTCATTACTTTATCATTTTTACTTACTAAACTCAATACTTGAAAATTTACCATTTTACCCCTAACTTTTTTTTTTCTTTTATATTAGGTTCTTTTTCATTTTAAACTTCATTTTTACTTTACTTTTTACACTTTTCATTTACATTTACCATTATTTATTTCTTTTCCTCACTTAAACTTTTATATAAGGAAAAATTACTATTTAGTCCCTGAATTTTATTATTTTATAGTTTTATCCCTCTAGTTCACTTTTATTCATAAAATTGCCATTAGTTCTATATCTTATATTTTTAGGTCAATATACTTTTATGGAACTACAATTTGGTTTTTAGAATAGTTAAATTACCATTTTATCCTTTTTCATATATGTTTTGCAAAATTACAATTTGTTTTTAAACTTTTAATTTCTTTCATCTAAGTCCTTTATCTCTTTAACTATATCATTTTCATGCTTTTCATTACTTTTATTTCTTCTTATGTTAAACACTATTAACATACATTTACCATTCATCAATATTTGGCATTTTTCCTAATTTATTCTTAATATTCATTCAGCCTATTGCAATATAATCCATTTTAATCATCTTAATAACAATTTACCTACTTAAATCATTCACTCTCATACTCAATATCATAAATCCATACTTAATTAACATAATAATCATAAAAACATTAAAAATCCCCTAAGCATATTACTTGACTGTAGTAAGCTATCCACTTGAATTTATTTTCTTCTATGTTTAAATTATTCAAAACATCATTTTTTATCATTTTAACCATTTCTATATCAATTAATTCAATTGTTCATGCATTAATCTCATACATGTATAATAAATATAACCACAATTTAAACAAAATCAATGAAAATTAAGGGATATTGTATCCACTTACCTTAGATTCATTTTCTCCTCACTTAGATCCTCATTCCATTACTTTACTCCATAGAAATTCCATCATTTTCGTTAAGCTCCAAAAATGGCTAAATTCCTCATAAGCATTTTTTCTTCAATTTCACTCTTCCTTAATTTAGTATAACCTCATAATAATAAAATACACCCTTAAATCTACCCATAAAACTAATTAAATCAATTAATTAAACTTAATTTCACTTAACTTTTATCCATAACCTTTCTCTTCTTGGTTTTCCTTCACTTCTTCCACTTTAATCACCTCAAATGAAGGTTGGAGGCTTCTATAATCCACTAGAGAAGCTGGATTTTACTTAGGAGACTTGACTTTAGAAAGAGAATTGGAGAAGAGGTGAAGAAATTAAGTGAAATGAAAATATTTCACTTGGCCAAGAAGAAGAAAAATGAGAGAAGAGGAGATGGCTACGGATGTCTTTGAAAAATTCATATATTTAGGCTATTTAGGTGGCTGATAGGCCGGATTTGGTCCACCCACTTGTAGCCCAATTTTCACTTTAAGCCCATTATACATCTAAAAATTATTTTTCTCACTTTAAAAACTCAAAATCACTCAAAATTAATTCTATAATTCTTAAAATATATAATATAGCCTCCATAAGAATTTTCAGCTCAATCGGAGTCCGTTTTTGGTTCTGTTAACTAAAACTGGTTCGATTAGATAATTTTCGATGTTATCGTAAAATTAATTTTTTATCATAAAATAATTCTAAATACTAATTAGAGCTCAATTGAAACTTTTTGTAATTTTTAGAGATCCTTTGTTATTTTTAAAGCCTTAGTCAAATCCACGGTCAACCAATTACTATTTAAACCGAAATTATTATTTTTCTCTTACTTCCTTTGTTCAAACCTTCCTAAAAATAATTTCATAATTCTCAAAATATATTCATTAAACTCTACGAATATTTTTGAGTCAATTAAAGACTGTTTTTCGATCTGGTTTACTTTTACTAGTCTAACAACCCAATTTTCAAATTCACCAAAAAATTAATTTTTCATTATCATATAATTATAAATCTCATTTAATGTAGATCTGAAAGTTCTGGTGATTTTTGGAGGTCATTTGTTATTTTTAAAGTCCCAGTCAAACCTTAGTCAACCAAATACTATTTAAATCGAAATCGTAAATTTTTCTTATTTTCAGCTTTTAGATAATCATTTGACATCATTTTGATTCTAAATTTTAATTATGGGCTCCTGCTAATATGCTCTTTCTAATGATCAAATAAGATATTTTTCGACTCCAAAAAGTACTATTCACCCCGGTATCACTATTCACCATCGAAAAACATTATTTTCAACTAACCCGGTATTTGGGCCATTACATATATATATAGTTATTGTATCAAAAATAGATTGGTACTAGTTGAGTGGCATTAGAAATGAATGAAATTAATTTGTAATGTACTTATGTGATAAATTGCTTAGCTTACGTATCTATATAAGTATTTGTATAAAAATAAATAAATAAGTAATAGTTGAGTGACATTAAACATATATTAAATTAAACACAAATTATTTTAGTTACATATTCATATTCATGTTCATATTCATATAGATACAATAATTATTATAATAATTAATTTTATCTTATCAATAATTAAAATATTTAATTTAATTAATTTATTAATTATTATCTTAATTTATTAAAATATATAATACACATAATTATTGATAATACTCAAATTGTCATTTGCAAGCCCGATCCAGCAATCACAAGTCTAACCAAAAGCTCTTTAAGGAAGACAGGCCCAAGCCCGGCTTTGTGGATGCTTAGCGCACAAGTAGACAAGCAGGCATGGGAACTAAGGTGATAAAATCATCCGATCGAACTGACAGGTCTCAACTTTTAATGGCTCGTTGACACACGTCTCTATTCCATCCATCACCTGCTCAGTATCATATCGCCAAATACCTACTACTGACACCTAAGTAGACCACTCAAGTGCTTTTCATCGCCTCCTTTAAATACCAAGTCATCCACATATATACAACCGTTGAACTCTCAATCTCTCTCTCTCTCTCTCTCTCTCTCTATACTCTTCCTATCCAAGTCCCTTACTGACTTAAATTTTGAAATGCTTACATTCGGTCTATCTGGGCTAGCCTTTTTGTAGGATCTAACCTAACAATATTCGATCGGGCATCGTAGTTATCCTCCTTCTAACACGGCAACCATCTGATCCCTAGATGATGACCTGTCTTATTTATTAAATTTTTGGATTTATCAATTATGAAGTTGAATTTATATAGTACATGTGACACCCTTATACCCCTTAGAAGGAATTAATCACAAGTTTTATACGTCTTTTTAATCATGCCTCTTCATATTAAAATTACCTTACTCAATTGCATACAACTTTTACATCTTATCATACACAAATAAATATTGTAGACATTGTAACCCGAGGCAGTCTGGATCAGGGTTACCCAATAATGAGGAAATGATATATTGCTGATAGCAGGTTTGGATCTCGAAGCTCCGATTGTGAATTTCTCACATTTTTCTTAAATATTTCATGATTTTTCAAGTGTTTTTCAAAGATTTTGACAAATGAGCACAAAAAAACCTTGATTTTGGGCCTTCAATGGTCACAAATGCTTGTCTATCATGTGGGGAATTAGGGGTGTTCAATGATCGATTCGGTTTAATAACCAAATCGAAAATCAAAATTTTGAAAATTTAACAAATCGAATCAAATTGAAGTAATTAAATAACCGAACCAAATTTTTCGATCGGTTCAATTAATCAAAAATTAAAATTATATTTTTAAAAACTAAAAAAAATTGTGTCTAAAAATTATACAAAATTACAAATTATAATATATTAAAGTAAAAACATCCAAATTGTACAAAATACAAGTTTAAATAAAAAATACAATCCCAAAATATATAATAAATAATACAGTAAAAACCTTTGAATAATTTTTTTATCCCATCGACTTTTAATTTAATTGTCAAAAATTTAAATTATTGCCTAAAAACTAGATATTAATAATTAATAAATATACCCATATAATTTGTAACTCAAAATAAGATAATTTACATATACAAAATAATTATTAAATTAAAAACTCAAAAAAAAAATATAATTAATAAAACTTCGATTTTGTTTTTTTACAATTTTATCCTTCAAAAATCGAACTGAATAACCAAAATTTTTTTAAATACAAAATCAAAATCGAACCGAATAACAAAAAAACAGAACCAAATTTAAAAAAATCTATTGATTTGGTTCGGTTTTTTGATTTTAACCAAAGTTTGCTCACTCCTATGGGGAATGCCCGTCTATGGCTCTCTCTTTCATGTCCAGCTCAGATCAGGGGTATTTTGGTAATTCTAGGAGTTTTGCCTGAGGGATGCCCATCCTTCAATGGAGGATGCCCCGTCTATGGGTTTTTTTCTAGAATTTCCACGTTCTTGGGAATTGAAATTGGAAGATAACTTTTAAAGGGAAAATCCAAATTTCAAGGAATAATCCCTCTAGATTAGGGGAGATAGAGTTGGATTCAACTCCAACTCTATCCTAGATACAAAAGTAAGATTTTTAGGGTTTCAAAAAAAAAGGAAGGGAGGAATCACTTTTTACAGAGAAAAATCTTAGAGAATAAGGAAAATTAATTTCTTTTTCTCTCTTAGAGGCCAATTTGCTCTAACAATTTTTTTGATCTAAACACATACAAAATTCATTGATCTTTTCTGGAAAGCAAAAGACACAAATCGGAGTGGAGATCTAGACTACAAGAAATTCAGAGTCAGAATATCTCCTGAGAATAATATTTTAGGTTGTCTCTCTCTTTTTATTTTCTCTCTCTAAAATTGCCATGCATTTCTACGTTATTATTTGTTAAAATAATCATGCTTAAATACTGTATTTAAGTGATATGCATGTCTAAATTATAATGTGGCATAAATCTGGATCAAAGAGCATATAAAAGGCATGATTAGAATTAAGATATATGTCTCCATTATTGAATTTTAAGCATTTTTTCTTTTATTCCTTTATTATGTAATTTAATGAGTTTTTATTACATTTTGGTTGTGATTTAATGTTACAATAATGTTTTGGCATGTTTTAGGACCTAATGTTTGAGTATTTAGGGTTATAAACCATTTTTTCATGCTTTTGATATTAAAAACCTGCATTTTGTTCTGCCTAGCAGGTGACGAAAGGGGAAAAAAACTCAACGGATGCCTATCTATCAAAGAGACAGATGGGACATAGCAAGATTTCTTCTCTTCCTATCTCTCACCTAGCTGTGGGCATCTGTCACCCTTTTAGGGGCATCCACAGAGATTTTTTTTAGGCATTTTTATTACATATTTAATGTATTTCGTGTCATTTGCATGATTTGCTTGACTTCTATAATGTTTGTGCATTATTTTATATGATTATTCAACTTTGCATGCAATTTTATTATGTACTAAACAATTAAATTTATGATTTCCTTTACTGTATTCTTATTGTTTAATTGGTAATATGCTAATTTATTTGCCCTTTTGTGTTTTTTTTTTTGTGAGTATGTAAACTCTTTCACTTTTAGGAGATTTTATGAGGTTTTTTTTTTCTCGCATCAGGAATTGTGCTCACATTTGGATGACCACCATCAGCCCATTTGGTTACTTTATTTAATCATTCCTCTCATCATTTTATTTATTTAGTTTTATTTAGTTGTTATTTATTTCATTATTTTATGTTTGTTTATTTATTTGGTATTTTTGGATGTATTTTCTTTTAGGGATGTAATAGCTAGTAACAAAAGGCTTTTTGGTGCATGTTAAAAAGGAAAAGATGTTTAAAACGATTTCTATTAAATAATTTGGGTTTTCTTTCAAAACTTGGACCAATGTCCAATTTTTATCCAAAGCCAAACAAAAGAATAAAATGTAGATTTTTGTGAAATATGTATAAGGGAACCAATGTTCCCAACTCAAATGAATATCTCGATTTATACATGTATATTACTTTATTTTAAGTGTTGGATGATTTGATTTTGTAATAATTTAAATAGTTGATTTATTTATTTGTTTATCTATTTCTTTTCATGTTTGCTTGGGATGTTTACTTAATTCCTATATTTTGCATCATGTGAGAAAGGAGAGGGGATTAAAACTTAAAACTCAATTATAAAATAATGCATAACCAAGATTCTTAATAAGAGTGATGTTCCGAACACCAATCTTTATTTGGGCATCATAAGGTTAAGATTTTTTTTTCGTTCTATCTGGTGGCGACTCCATGACACCTCCCACTTTGAGCCTATAGTAAATGCCTTAATGGGTTGACTATCAATAATAGTTTGGGCTTGATCCCTTTTTATTGTGAAGTGGCCAATTTATGAGTTAAAGTCAGCCTCATTTAGTTTTGGACCCTAAAAGCGAGCCTTTGAGAGTGAACTCGAAAATAAGAGATGGCTCTAGCAAGCATCACAATGGCAACTCCATTGGGGACTAAAGAGACTTTGCTCCTAAAAGCATTTTGTTTAAGTTTTATATAATTTGGTTTTATTAATTAATCCTATCTCTTTTCTAATTTGCATTTCTTGCATACATCTTAGAGCCTTAGAATTATGTTAGACGTCCCTTTTTACCCTCGATGCTACCTTAAAGTGTGCCCTACATTTACTCAATGTAGATAGATGTCAAGGAGACCCACCAGCCTAAGTCTAGTACCAAATGGTATATAAAATGGTGATCCATCGGTCTTTATGCTCGTGATGAGCTAGACCTATTGGTAGGGACCATACTTGGTAGCCCTAAAGTTTCATAACCTTTTACTCAAGCCCATGTAATGACAATAGCAACCTCCCTTAGGTTGTATAACCATAATAACCTTTTAAATGCTATGTGGACCCTTATGTATTAACCAAACTCAAACATATTAGGAGGGTACTAATCAAAGGCTACTATACCCCTACAGGCCCAACCCGATTTGTATGAGTTAGTCAAAATATATAATGGTCAAAATCTATACGCCTGTGCTTTCAATTAGAGAGGTTATATTGTCTATTTTTTACCGTGCACTATGCACGTCTATTGGGTACTCTATTGACCCATGGGCTAAGCCCACCTAGGAAAGAGAATGAACAACCTCTTGTGTGGGAGTAATAAGGTTGGAAGGCTATTGATATGCTTATGTGTGGTTGTGATTAATGCCTAACAAAAGCATTCATTGCACACATGCATCATGTATATACCATGCTCATGCATCATTTACCATGCATCACTCTTAACAACTAATTTTTGTAGCCATCATAGACTCATCTAGGTGGTCTAGAGGGTCAGACGGTTACCTGTTCTGAAGATATATGTCCCGGCTATTGAGATCAAGTTCAAGTTTGAAGTAAGCTTCAAAGATCAGTTTTGAGTTAGGTTTAAGTTATTTATTAGGAAGTAGTTAAGAAATAAGATAAAAAAAATGATAGATGATCAGTTAAATAAGATCGGGAGTATGAATGAGACCAGGAGAGTGACTGATGATACAATAATGAGGTTTTCATTCTTAAAGGAAAGGTTGAATGTTACCCGTACTGGGACTTCAATAGTGTGGATGATTTAGACCAAAGATTGGATAAGAGCTTTCAAGATTTTAAAGAGAGGCTTATGACCATAATTGGTGGGATGGTGGCTTCTATAGCACCAAACATTGGAAACTCGACCTACAGCACTGGCTCATGAGATAGCGGAGCCAACACATGTTGGGAATGCTACCGCAGCTGATACTACTGTGCCTTGAGACCCACCAAAGAGAGAAAGGAGGCATGATTTTGAAGATGATTTCATAAAAGAGGAAGATGAAGAATATATCCCTTTGGTGATGAACATGAGGATTAGAGTTTCTAGTACTAAAGATCCGGCCTTCAAGAAGATAGAGGAGAAAATTAAGGCCATGTCTAAGCTATTATCTACTAGTAAGGGAATTAATCTTGAGGATAGGGACTTGGATAGAGATGAGCCATTGCCCTAGAGGTTTAAAATGCTTGATTTACCAAGGTTTGATGGCACTTCAAATCCTTCGATGCATATTAAACAATACATGCTGATCATGAAAGGGACCATCCTGACCAAGAGCAGAAGGTGGATTACTTTTGTTTGAGTTTGATAGGGCCTATAATAGATTGGTGCCATAAGTTGGATAAGCATACAAAAGAGGACTAGGATCTATTGATTGAGGAGTTCCTTAAGTAGTATGATTGTAATACCAGAATGGAGGTCACCCTAAAAGACTTAGAGCTACTTCAACAAAAGTATGATGAATCCTTTTATGAGTAACTCACTAGGTAGAGGAATAGGTAATAGAGATAAAGAGAAAGTTTGACATAGCTAATTAAATCAGATTATTCATCAGGAATGCAAGCCCATACCTGAGAGATGGCTTGAAGATGATAGGTCTGAAGGACCGGGAGTCTTTGAAAGATATAGCCATAAAAGTTGAAGGAGAGTACTTAGCATGAAGGGCAAGTAGTGGGAGTGCAAAAAGGAGCTTCGACAATAACAAGGCTGTGGGGAACAGTAGTGGTTTGAATAGAACTGAAAAGATTACAGAGGTGTTTGCTACAGAAGCTAGTTAGAGACATTATTTCAATTTAGGTAAGTCACTGTCTTAGGTGTTAGATCACTTGAGCAAAGAAGGGATGCTTTAACTACTCCCCTCACGACCCGTAAAAAGTCAAGGGTTACCCCACAATAGGTAGGATCAGTATTATGCATACCATCAACATGCTGGGTACCTAACTGATTATTATTGCACCTTTAGAAATAAAATTCAGGATCTGATAGATAGCAAATGGATTTTAGATCCTCAGAAGAGAGATAAGAAGAAGAAAGGAGGTTATAATGTTGTGCCACCTCCAATGTTTATGATAGGGTCTAGCTTGCCTGAATGGTATATGCTGAGAGACCTGTATGGGAATAAGTACATGACTATTACTCATTCCCACTCCAAAGCAACAGAGCCAAGTGAAGAAAATCGACCAATTTTTATGATTGATTATTGGGATACCCCCATAGAAAGTGAGGATAAAGGGGGCTTTGGTGCCCATTGATATCTAGAGTTCAGCTAGTGAAAATGAAGAAGAGGTAAGAGAAGAGAAGAAGGTTAAGGCGATCATAAGGAGTGGAAAAGTGGCCTCGGAGATTGAAAAGCAACCAGCTCCCACTGCAATGCCAATAGAGAAGGAAGTTAAGGAAGACAAAATAATTAAGCAGTTGAAAAAAATGAATGCAAATATTTCTATCTGGGATTTATTGAGGTAATCTCCCTCACACAGATAAAACTAGTTGAAGCCCTGAGTGAATCTACTATCGCCACTACCATCTGACCCTCTGAGCTGTTGGATTTGGTTAAGAGAGGGGCAAGAGAGGATGTTGTGTACTCTAATGCTCTGCCTTCTGAAGGAAGAAACCACAATCGCCCTCTATACATCAAGGCCCAGGTGAATGGAAAGCACATAGCCTATGTAATGGTTGACGATAGTTCTTCCATTAATGTTTTCCCCTTAGTAGTTGTAGACATTTTGACCCAAGGCAGCCTAAATTAGGGTTACTCGATAATGAGAAAATAACATATTGCTGACAATAGGTTCGGATCTCGAAGCTTAAATCATGAATTTCCCATTTTCTCTTAAAGATTTTCCATGATTTTCTAAATGTTTTCAAATATGTCTAAGTGTTTTAAAAAAATATGCATAAAAACCCTGTTTTAGACTTTTAGTAGTGATAGACGACCGTTTATCACCTAAGGGGTCCTTATCTATGGGTCCCTCTCTCCTATGCAGTCTAGACTAGGGGTATTTTGGGAGATTTAGGGTTTAATGATGAGGGACAGCAACCCCTCATTGAGGGATGCCCATCCCTAGCTCAAAACCTATATTTTCCTATGTTTTCCTGGGTTTTCAAAAGGGGAAGTTTTATCTCTTAAGATTTATTCCGGATTTGGGGGGTTCTATCCCCAAATTTGAAGAGATTTGAGTTTAAATTGAACTCAACTTCTTTCTTAGGTATAAAGACTCAAATCTAGGGTTTTAAAAGGAGAGAATCATTATTTTTGGAGAGCCACCTTTAGAGAAGAAGAACAATTCAATTTCTTTCTCTCTCTAAACTCTTAACTCTATCAATTCTTGTTGAAACACACACCACATACAAACAAATTTCATATTTTTTTGAATCAAGGAGTGCGATTCGGAGTAGAAATCTGAACTACAATCATCACAGAATCAAAATATCTCCTGAAGGTAATATTCTAGGTCCATTCATTCCTTCTCTCTTTATAATTTTATTTATATGTTCACATGATTACTTAGCATTGGTTTAATATGTTTTTTAATGCTATATATGAATGATATGTATGCTTATTGATATGTGATGTGTTGTTGTACTATAAAATACATTAGAGGCATGATAAGTCTTTTGAGATTCCTCCATTATTTTATGTATAAAGCTTTAATTTTGCACTTTTAATCATGTAAACATGTGCCTTTTATGCATTTTATGTATGATTTATTGTTATAACATGTTTTGGGATGATTCAAATTATATAAATGCATGTTAGGGGCTAGAAATATTTTTTACATGATTTTTCTGCATTTTCTGGTTTTGTTTAGAGGTGACAAACGGGAAGATAGACTAACGGACGATCGTCTATCATTCGACGAATGTGACGTCCTTAGCTTGTGTCTCTGTCCTGTCCTTTGCTCCCTTTGTAGCCGTTGGTCACTCCTTTTGGCCGTCCCTGAGTGTATTTTGAGGTATTTTTGCATATATTTTAGGCCTTTATGTATTTTTTAATCATTTATTTGTTTCTTACAATATTTATACATTATTTGATGTGTTTTTTTTGCTTTTGTACAGTATTTTTGTGTACTTGAATATATTCTATATGTGCAAATAAATCTGTGATTATTTTATGGTTAATACTAATTGATTTGTTTTTGTGTGATTTTTCGAGTAATTGATATATTTATGGCTTTGGAGGGTTCATGTTTTTTTTTTGCATAGGAAGTCATGCTTCCACATTGGTCACAATCTTTACTTCTTCGTCGTGACGATTATTTTGTTTTATTTTATATATTTATTATGGCTTTGTTTATTTATTTATTTTTGCCATTATTTGTTATTTTATTTTGGATATATTATTTTTTGGGTTTGTAATAGTTAGTAAAAAAGAAATTTTTCAATCATGTTAAAATAAAAAGACACTTAAAACATTTTCTAGCAAATAAATTGGGTTTTTTTACAAAACATGGACCAATCTCTAATCTTTAGCCCAAATCCACATAATATAATAAAAGAGATTTTTGTAAGTATGTATGAGGGAGCTAATGCTTACAATTAAATTGACAGCCCGTTTTATGTAAGTATGTTGATCTTGTTTTTGTATTATTATTTGGGACAATTTGCCTCTGCAATAATTTCTAAGTAGGGTTTTATTTTAAGCGTTTATTTACTGTTTTTTTGTTTGAATGAGATACTTTAAATTCTATCACGTGCATTGTGTGAGAGATAAGAGGAGATTAATTTAAAAATTTAATTTTCTAGGGATTAGGAGCTGCCACAGCTTTGACACCCTCCAATTCCTTTGATTCTATGAAATTGCTACTCACTTCTCGTAGATCCCTTTTAGGTATTTATACAGTTCATGAAATCAAATTATTTGTAATTTGCTAAATGAGTAAGATGGGTATTCGGGACACCTGTAAATTCCCATAGCCCTGAAGATCAGGAGAAAACAACCTTTACCTACCCTTATGGCACATTCGCCTATAAGAGGATGCCTATTGGCTTGTGTAATGCGTCGGCTACGTTTCAACGGTGCATGATGGCAATCTTTCATGATTTTATAGAAAAATTTATGGAGGTATTCATGGATGACTTTAACATTTATGGGCTAGACTTTGAGAGTTGTTTAGAGCATCTTGATTTAGTATTGGGTAGGTGTAAGAAGACCAACTTAGTATTAAATTGGGAGAAATGCCATTTTATGGTAAGATAAGGTATAGTTTTGGGACATAAAATTTCTGAGAAGGGGATTGAGGTAGACAAAGCAAAGATAGAGGTTATAGAGAAGCTTCCACCACCAACCAATGTCAAGGAAGTTAGGAGTTTTCTAGGCCATGTAGGTTTTTACTGTCGGTTCATAAAAGATTTTTCAAAAATTGCAAAGCCTTTATCTAATTTGTTAATGAAAGATACTCCTTTTGAATTTAATGATGAATGTTTATTGGCTTTTGAATTGTTAAAGCAAAGGCTTATTTCAGCTCCGGTGATCATATCTCCGGATTGGAATTTACCCTTTGAGCTAATGTGCGATGCAAGTGATTTTACAGTGGGAGCAGTACTCGAACAAAGGCAAGAGAAAGTATTTTGTACAATTTATTATACAAGTCACACTTTGACAGGAGCACAAGTTAATTAAACCATAACTGAAAAGGAGCTTCTTGTTATTGTATTTGCCTTTGAGAAGTTTTGATTGTATCTACTTGGAGCAAAAATTGGGGTGTGGTCTGACCATGCAGCATTAAGGCATCTCTTTGCCAAGAAGGAATCCAAGCCAAGATTGATAAGATGGGTACTCCTCTTGCAAGAATTCGATTTGGAGATCAAAGACAAGAAGGGAGCAGAGAATCATATGGCAGATCATTTGTCAAGATTGGAGCATGATCATATTAAGAAAGGGGAGATTGTGGACTTATTCCCTGCTGAGCGTATTTGTGCATTATTTGTTTGTGAAAGCTCTGTACCCTAGTTCGCTAATGTGGCAAATTTTCTCGCAGTGGTTATATGCCAAGGGACTTCACGTGGCAATAAAGAAAGAAGCTGCAAGCCAATGCAAAGCATTACATTTGGGATGATCCTTACCTTTTTCGTCTTTGTGCTGACCAAATGCTAAGAAGGTGTATCCCCAATGAAGAGCAAGTAGAAATTATTTAAGCCTGTCACAGTGGAGAAGCTGGTGGACATCATGGACCTAATAGAACGATATCAAAAATTCTCTATTCTGGATTTTATTGGACCACCTTATTTAATGATGTTAAATTGTTCATTCAAACTTATGATCAATGTCAAAGGGTGGGAAATATAACTAGGAGAGATGAGATGCCATTGACCAATATGCTTGAGGTTGAAATGTTTGATTTGTGGGGAATAGATTTCATGGGGCTTTTTTTGATTTCTTATGGGTTTGAATATATCCTAGTGGTAGTAGATTATGTGAGTAAGTGGGTAGAAACTATAGCTACTAGGACTTGTGATGCAAATGTTGTCCTAGAATTCTTAAGGAAGAACATATTCACCCGTTATGGAGCCCCGAGAGCTATCATTAGTGATGGTGGGAAGCACTTTGTTAACCACCAATTCAAGGTCTTGTTGAAAAAATTTGGAGTGAGATATAAAATCACTACCCCATACCATACCCAAGCCAATGGCTAAGTTGAAGTGTCCAATCGAGAGTTAAAAGCCATCTTGGAGAAGACTGTTAGTGCATCTAGGAAGGATTGGTATCTTAAGCGAGATGAAGCTTTGTGGGCATATAGGACAGCCTTTAAGACACTATTAGGAATGTCACCTTTTAGGTTAGTGTTTGGCAAGTCCTGTCATCTACCAGTGGAATTGGAGCACAAGGCTTATTGGGCTACTAAGTTCTTAAATCTTAATCTTAAGAATGCAGGAAAATGTAGGTCCTTGCAGTTAAACGAGTTCGAAGAGATTCGATTCTGGGCCTATGAACATGCAAAGAAGTACAAGGAGAACATGAAGAAGTGGCATGATCGTAAAGTCGCCAAGAAGGAATTTATGCCAGGAATGAAGGTACTTCTTTATGATAACAGACTGAGGTTATTTCTCGGGAAGTTGAAATCAAGGTGGAAAGGACCATTTGAGGTTGTCGAGGTCTCTAGCTATGGAGTAGTAACCATCAGACTGTTAGTGTAAGCCCTAGCCCCAATACATTACAATAAAACACTTTAGTTAATAAATGAGGCATTTGTTTTATTTATTGTATTCCTGTGCATATCAATTGATAGAACTATCCAACAATGTTGTTTCAGTTTAAGTTATCATGTGTGAGGCACATGGTTGTAAGACCTTGAAACAAATGAGACTTCATTCTAAATATCCCTAGTCAGTCATTGTTATGGGAATAACAAATGAATTAAGACTAGTATGCTCTCTCTGATAAGTTGAGTTCTGTCTTACGGATCATAAGGATAAGAGTGTCAATCAGAGATCATAGATACATGTTGAGAACATGGTATCACGATTCGATCCACTCATGAGAACACTACATGGTACAAGTCATTAGTGTTTCTCATATGCAAGTTTTGTATCAGAGTTCTTATACATAAAATCTCTATGAAACTCTTTATGAATTACTGTGTGCTTTGACATACACCTAACGTGCTCGTAATAGAGTGACAAGTACGGGTATGCTTGGGTATGCATTGATTCATGTTAGAGAGCATGAGGGAAGTGAAGGGATTACCCCTTTCTTTAAGAGAGAAAATATCATCAGCCACTTGATCAGTGAACTGAAAAGTGTATTGCCATACCGAGATGAAATAATGAGTAATCATTATTTATCTGAGAGTTCAGTGTCACTGGAATATCAAGAAAGGAATTAATATATATAAGGATGACTAGTTCCATGCCTTATATTAATTCTGATATTTATGGGTAAGGGACTATGCAAAATTGCATTAGGTCACTAAATGCCATATGCATTTTCATTTGATTTGGAATACTATAATATCTTGCTAGAGAATATATATAGCCTTTGAATTAATTTATTAATTCATTGCCAACATTAAATAGACCTATAGGATCACACACAAAGCATTGGGCTTAAAATATTTAAATAAAGTATTGGGCATTAATTTGGGCTTTTAATTAAAGTCAAATTAATGTATGTAATGGGCATTATAAATGCTATTGGACCTTGGTCCATGAGAGAGAAAAAATTCAACCCACAAGGTTTAATTTTAATTAATTAATTATCATGTATTAATTAAGTTAATTGAGTATTAAAGCCTAAAAGAATTTAAATTAAATTAAATCATTTAAATATAAGGTGAAGTGGCCGAAATTCCAAGATAAAAACCAAGGAATTTTGGCACATGCACATTACTTATATTAAGTGGTTTTATTTAATTAAATGTGTTCTGTTTTATTTCAAATTTGAATTTTAAATTCAAAGGAGTTTAAATCAATATATATTACTTATTTTTAGGAAGTGATTCAGATTGAATTAATTATCTTGAGATAGTAAAATTTAGATCAAACACTTTCCAAAAGATAATGATATATATTAGTAAAGAAATAAAACCCTAGGGTCACAAGTGTGTGGCGTGAAACCCTAGTTCTTCTATGGTTTTGGCGTGAACTTCTCTCACTCTCTCACAAAATTCTCTTGGCCAATTTTCACAAGAAGAAAGGATTATTCCTCATTCTCTTGTGTTCTTGGGTATTAATAGCACCTAAAAGAAGTACAAGATCAAGTCTTGTAGCTTCAAACCATAGCCATTACATAATACTTAATTTGAGAGCTAGCAATCTCGGTTTTAAGCTATCTTTGCAAGTGTGTGTGTGAGAATAGAGAGGAGTGGCGTAAAGGCTATTCCTTGGCATTGGTGGTGAAGGTCTAAGGCTAAGATATCCTCCTTGGTTTCTGGTCATCATCAAAATCAAGTTTTAAAAGGCATCTAAAGTTGTAAGTTTTAAAACCCTAAAATTGCATGTTTCGATTCTTGTCATGGAATTGTATGGCATGTATGATCAAATTTTTATTGTTTTTCGCTGCGTGATCTTTATGTGCATACCATGTCATATTCCATCAGTGGTATCAGAGCCTAATCATGCTTATTTTTTTGCTTTAGATGCATGAAATAATTAATCAAAAATCGTTATGTTAAATACATGCAATGCTGAAATTTTCTGTTTTGAGTTTTTTGCATTATTTTTGGTGTAAAAATGATTTTAAATGATTAGATAGGTATTATAATTAATATGACATGTTAATATACTATCCTAAGATGTTTTAGGAGCTGTTAATGGTTGGATTTAATTGATAATACCTGATGGTACATGTTAATATTAAAACTAGGTGCTATTTGGCATGTTAATTGTTAGTTTAACAACTAGTTTTAAATATTAAATGTAAAAACGATTTTTGGCATGTTTGTAAGTGATTTTTAAAGATTAAATATCAGTTCTGGACATATTTTAAATTTGGTTTTAATTCTGGTCCATGACAATTTAATTGATTAATTTTAAAATCACTTAAAACTATGACTAGTTTGTGTTTGTTACATGTTTAATCAACATTGTTTGTTTTGTTTTGATTAAAAGGGTAAAAACACATTTAGATCAGATTGGTACATAATATGAAATCAATATTTATGACCTTTTTTAAATTATTAAATGACTCATAAAATTGATTTAAGTATTTGTGCATTTTTGTGGCATCACATAAGCATTAAACAACTAGTTTTGTTGTTTGTTTGTTTTTATATGCATGCCGTGTATCATATATATGTTCTTCATGATTTTGTGTTTTAATTCATGTTGGTACATATTATATGTATTTTTAATGTTTATGGGCTGTATGACATAAAATTAAAAATGGCAAAATTAGAAATTATACTAGAGTTGATTTATAGCACAAATCTAACTAGTTTGTATTTTGGGCTTTTAAGAGAACTTATTCAATAAGAGGATTTAGTCCATTGGGCTTCGGCCCAGGCCCATCACGGGATCATCTCTTAAAGGTTCAAGTACATAATTTTCATTAATGAGCTTGGCTAAATTAATTAAAATTGGACTTTGTTTGATCCATGAATGTTATGTATATTTATTTGCTTGTTTGGTGTTATGAATGGATATGCATGGTGCATTCATGGGCCCTGGGTTTTGTAATTAAATATGGCCTGCGAGCCATTATGTACTCAAGATGATAGGGTATCTTGATACTCTTGAGAAGCTTGAGGTACAAGTGCCAAAGGAATTGGCCACTGACTTGATCTTAGGATCGTTGACTGATAATTATGATCCATTTGTGATGAATTATAACATGCATGCAATGAACAAGTCAGTCACTGAGCTCCATGGGATGCTTAAGAATGCTAAAGAGAACATTCAAAAGACCAATCCTGTATTGATGATTCAAGGGGGCATTAAAAAGGGACCCGCTAAAGGAAAGGGAAAGGGAAAGGCAAAACCCAAGAATGACCTGGCTCGGTTCAAGTCAAGTGGGAGTGCACCTCAGGCCTAATCCAAGCCCAAGGCGTAAAAGCTCAAAAAGAGTGAGAGTACTTGCTTTCATTGCATCAAAATAGGGCATTGGAGGAAGAATTGCGCTCTCTTCAAGGAAGAACAAAAGAAGAATGGAGCCAAGGCGTCCAGTTCTGGTATTTTTGTTGTTGAGATTAACCTTTCTATTTCTACCACTTGGGTATTGGATACCGATTGTGGTTCTCACATTTGTTCAAATGTGCAGGGGCTAAGAAATAGGTGGTTACTTGGGAAGAATGAAGTGGACCTCCGTGTGGGGAATGGAGCACGAGTTGCTGCCAAGGAGATAGGTGACTATCAACTCACTTTACCTTCCGGACTTTGTTTAGTTTTGAAAAATGTTATTATGTGCGTGCTATGAGCAGAAACATTATTTCAGTTTCATGTTTGGATTTGGATGAATTTGATTTTGTTATTAAAAATGGCAATGCTCATATTCGTCGCCAAGGCATTTCTTATGGCAATGTCATGTTGCAAAATGGCCTTTATATCCTTGATTTACAAAACAAAGAGTCCATATACAACATTAATACAAAGAGGGTTAAATCAAATGAATTGAACCCTACTTACTTCTGGCATTGTCGTTTAGGACATGCAAACAAAAAATGCATTTCAAGACTCCACAAAACTGGAGTGCTTGGGTCATTCGACTTAGAGTCTTATGATACATGCGAGCCATGTTTACATGAAAAAATGACAAAGTTTCCTTTTACCAAGAAAGGTGAAAGGACTAATGGCTTATTGGAACTGATACATACCGATGTATATGGACCATTAAGTACACAAGCTAGAGGTGGTTTTAGCTACTTCGTAACATTTATAGATGACTTCAGTAGATATGGCTATGTCTATCTAATGAAGTACAAATCTAAAACTTTTGAGAAATTCAAAGAGTTTAAGAACGAAGTAGAAAAACAACTTGGCAAAAGTATAAAAGCCATTAGATCAGATCGAGGTGGCGAATAATTAAGCCAAGAGTTTGACAGTCATCTAAAGGATTATGGTATTATTTCATAGCTCACTCCTCTCGGAATGCCATAATGGAATGGTGTGTCCGAAAGGAGAAATCGAACTCTGTTAGACATGGTTCGATCTATGATGAGTCAAGCAAATCTTCCTATCTCTTTTTTAGGTTATGCATTAAAAATTGCTGCGTTTCTACTAAACCATACTCCAACTAAAGCAGTTGAGAAGACACCATACGAGGTGTGGACTGGGAAAAAACCCAATATGTCATTTCTCAGGATTTGGGGCTATGAAGCACATGTTAAGAAATTAACATCTGACAAACTAAAGTCCAAATCCACTGGCTGCTTATTTGTGGGTTATCCCAAAGAAACAAAGGGATACTACTTTTACTCACAAATCGAGAACAAAGTATTTGTTGCTTGCAAGGCTGTTTCTTGGAAAAGGAGTTCCTTCTCAAGAAAGACAGTGGGAGTAAAGTAGAACTTGGAGAAATTCAAGCGCCACAAACTCCTATAGAGGATGAGTTAGAAATGGGATCAAGTTCACAACCAGTTGTGGAACAAGAACTCATTACACAAGAACCTAGAAGGTCTGGTAGGGTACGTCAGGAGATTGAGAGATATGGATTTCTAATCACTGATAGTGACACTATTGAGTTAGTAGATCGTAAGGATCCTACTACCTACCGAGAAGCTATTGAGAGCCCAGACTCAAAAAATTGGCTTGAAGCCATGAAATCCGAGATGCAATCAATGTACGATAACCAGGTTTAGACCTTGGTTGATCCACCAGAAGGTGCTAAGGTAATTGAATGCAAATGGCTATTCAAACTCAAAGCTGATAAGACCTACAAAGGTAGACTAGTAGCAAAAGGTTTTCGACAAACTCATGGTGTAGACTATGACGATACCTTTTCGCCTGTAGTCATGCTCAAGTCCATTAGGATCTTGCTTGCCATAGCTGCATATCATGATTATGAGATATGGCAAATGGATGTCAAAACTGCTTTCCTCAATGAAAATTTACTTGAGGATGTGTATATGACACAGCCTGTGGGTTTTGTCAATCCCAAGCATCCTAAGAAGGTTTGCAAGCTTCAAAAATCCATTTATGGATTAAAGCAAGCATCCTGAAGTTGGAATCTTCATTTTGATGAGGCAGTCAAAGAATTTGACTTCATCAAGTACGAAGATGAGCCTTGTGTGTACAAGAAGGTTAGTGGGAGCATAGTAGTATTTCTTGTCCTATATGTGGACGACATCCTTCTTATTAGGAATGACATTCCAACATTGCAAAAGGTTAAGCAATGGTTAGGGAAATGTTTCTCAATGAAAGACTTAGGTGCAGTCGAGACAATACTTGGTATTCGAATCTATAGAGATAGATCGAATCGGCTTTTGGGACTAAGTCAAGAAAAGTACATAGACAAAGTACTAAAGCATTTTAGTATGGGAGACTCAAAGAAAGGGTAAATACCTTTAGCTTTGGGAGTTCTTTTGACTAAAGAACAGTGCCCTAAAACCAAAGAGGAAAGGGATAACATGAGTAGAATCCCATATGCATCTGCTATTGGATCTATCATATATGCTATGTTATGTACTAGGTTGGATGTTGCTCATACACTGAGTATAACTAGTAGGTTTCAGCAAGACCTTAGTGAGAAGCACTGGTCTGCTGTAAAAGGGATTCTGAAGTACCTGCGAAGGACTAAGGATCACTTCTTGGTGTATGGTGGTCAAGAAGAGCTCGTCATACAAGGTTATGCCAATGCAGCTTTTCAGACTAGCACTCAGGATTCAAGATTGCAATATGGGTTTGTTTTTGTTTTGAACGGTGGTGCTGTCAGTTGAAGAAGCTCGAAGCAAGAGACCGTTGCTGACTCAACTACAAAATCTGAGTATATTGCAGCGAGTGAGGCTGCAAAAGAGGCTGTTTGAATTAAAAATTTCATTTTTGGATTAGGAGTGGTCCCAAGCATCCTAGATCCATTAGAAATTTTTTGTGACAACAATGGGGCCATCGCACAGGCCAAGGAGCCCCAATCACACCAGAAATCGAAACACATACTCAGGAGGTACCACCTGATCAGAGAAATCATTGATCGTGGGGACGTCAAGGTTAGCAAGATAGCAAGTAAAGACAATGTAGCAGATCATTTGATGAAACAGTTGCGTCTAAATCTGCACAAAGCTCATTTGAGAGCATTCGGTCTTAGGGCTATGTCCAATTGGGACTAGTGCTAGTGGGAGATTGTTAGTGTAAGCCCTAGCCCTAATACATTGTAGTAAAACACTTTAGTTAATAAATGAGGCATTTGTTTTATCTATTGTATTCTTGTGCATATCAATTGACAGAACTATCCAAGAATGTTGTTTCGGTTTAAGTTATCATGTGTGAGGCACATGGTTGTAAGCCCTTGAAACAAATGAGACTTCATTCTAAATATCCCTAGTCAGTCATTGTTATAGGAATAACAAATGAATTAAGACTAGTATGCTCTCTCTGATAAGTTGAGTTCTGTCTTATGGATCATAAGGACAAGAGTGTCAATCAGAGATCATAGATACATGTTTAGAACATGGTATCTAGATTCGATCCACTCATGAGAACACTACATGGTACAAGTCATAAGTGTTTCTCATATGCAAGTTTTGTATCGGAGTTCTTAGACATAAAATCTCTATGAAACTCTTTATGAATTACTGTGTGCTTTGACATACACCTAACGTGCTCGTAACAGAGTGACAAGTACGGGTATGCTTGGGTATGCATTGATTCATGTTAGAGAGCATGAGGGAAGTGAAAGGATTACCCCTCTCTATAAGAGAAAAAATATCATCGGCCACTTGATCAGTGAACTGAGAAGTGTATGGCCATACCGAGATGAAATAATGAGTAATCATTATTTATTTGAGAGTTCAGTGTCACTGAAATATCAAGAAAGGAATTAATATATATAAGGATGACTAGTTCTATGCCTTATATTAATTCTAATATTTATGGGTAAGGGACTATACAAAATTGCATTAGGTCACTAAATGCCATATGCATTTTCATTTAATTTGAAATGCTATAATATCTTGCTAGAGAATATATATAGCCTTTGAATTAATTTATTAATTCATTGCCAATATTAAATGGACCTATAGGATCGCACACAAAGCATTGGGCTTAAAATATTTAAAGAAAGTATTGGACATCAATTTGGGCTTTTAATTAAAGTCAAATTAATGTAAGTAATGGGCATTATAAATGCTATTGGACCTTGGTCCATGAGAGAGAAAAAATTCAACCCACAAGGTTTAATTTCAATTAATTAATTATCTTGTATTAATTAAGTTAATTGAGTATTAAAGCCTAAAAGAATTTAAATTAAATTAAATCATTTAAATATAAGGTGAAGTGGCCAAAATTCCAAGATAAAAACCAAGGAATTTCGGCACATGCACATTACTTATATTAAGTGGTTTTATTTAATTAAATGTCTTGTGTTTTATTTCAAATTTGAATTTTAAATTCAAAGGAGTTTAAATCAATATATATTACTTATTTTTAGGAAGTGATTGAGATAGAATTAATTATCTTGAGATAGTAAAATTCATATCAAAAACTTGCCAAAAGATAATGATATATATTAGTAAAGAAATAAAACCCTAGGATCACAAGTGTGTGGCGTGAAACCCTAGTTCTTCTATGGTTTTAGCATGAACTTCTCTCTCTCTCTCAAAATTCTCTTGGCCAATTTTCACAAAGAGAAAGGATTGTTCCTCATTCTCTTATGTTCTTGGGTATTAATAGAACCTAAAAGAAGTACAATATCAAGTCTTGTAGCTTCAAACCATAGCCATTACATAATACTTAATTTGAGAGCTAGCAATCTCGGTTTTAAGCTATCTTTGCAAGTGTGTGTGTGAGAATAGAGAGGAGTGGCATAAAGGTTGCTCCTTGGCATTGGTGGTGAAGGTCTTACTGGTCATCATCAAAATCAAGTTTTAAAAGGCATATAAAGTTGTAAGTTTTAAAACCCTAAAATTGCATGTTTCGATTCTTGTCATGGAATTGTATGGTATGTATGATCAAATTTTTATTGTTTTTGCTGCGTGATCTTTATGTGCATACCATGTCATATTCCATCACAGACATCCGAAAGAAGGTCATGGGTGCGAGTTCAAAGTAAATGGTCACAAATTGAAGCCATACCTCGATTCCAAGTATGAAGCTGCATCAGTGATCGTCACTTTAGAAGATGATCCATGAGAGCTATGAATGTCGAGCTGGCGACTTGTTTAAACCCAGAACTCTTTCTTATCCTTGAACTCAATTTCTTTTCTTTTCAATTTCTCTTTAATTTCTTGCAAGTTTAGCATGTTTAGTGTTGTTTATTTTGTCTAAAGTATGGTTATTAGTTGTCATTATTAGGTTGATTTCATTAAGGAGAGGAAGAGTTTTTAATAGGGAAAATTTTCAGTTGGGTATGGCTGAGACAATTAGTCCCAGTCGTGGCCCTTTAAAATTTTCTAGAGACAGAAGAGTGGCACATCTAAGACAAATAGTCCCAGCCATGGCCAATTGTGTGTTTTAGATCCAGAAGAGGAGCATTGCTGAGACAATTAGTCCCAGTCGTGGCCTTCTCCGTGCCATATTCTAGTTTGGAGTCCAGAAGGTAGACATGGCTGAGACAATTAGTCCCAGCCGTGGTAATTAAAAAAATTAAAATTTTAAAAATTTAATAATTAAAAAACATAAAAAATCACATAGGGGAATTCATTGGGACATGGCTGAGATAATTAGTCCTAGCCGTGCCTTTTGGTTCATTTCAAATCTAGTAGGGTGGCACGATAGAGACAAATTGTCCTAGCCGTGCCTTTCATTTTATCAAAATGGGGAGTTTTGATTTTAACCTTGGCACGGTTGAGACAAACTATCCCAGCCGTGCCTCTTTGAATAACTGTCGAATTTGTTTCGTTTTTAAACCGATCTTTGCCCCTCTTTCTCATTTTTTCACTTCCACTCTGCAATTTCTTCATCATTTTCGGCCTTCTCTCTCCATTTTTGCTTCCACTCTCTCTCTCTCTCTTCAAGAATCAAGTAAATCTCTCTTCTCTCCTTTCTTTGTTTTTGGTTTAATTTTTGTTTTGTTTGAGTTTTGTTGATTTTTTTCTCCTTTGTTAAATCTGTAATTTTGTGTTCCCATCCCCTTGTTCTTGCCTTTTTCGTCGTAACTCTTGGATTATGTGTTGTTTGTGGTTTATTTTTGGTTCATTTTATGCCTTTTTGGTTGTCTATTTGTTGCAAATTACATTCGCCCACCACCTGTTCGATGAAATGCCAAAGAGAGGCAAGCACATTTTTGGTCTCTTTAATTGTCACGAATTTTTGCTTCTTTTCTTTTAATTTGTGGATGGCTATGAATGTTGGAATGTGTTTGGTTAGTTTCAAGCATCCTTGTGTGTATTTTGTTGCCAAATGAACTTCGCCCACCACCTATTCGATGAATTGTCCAAGAGAAGCAAGAAAAATTTTCCACTTTAGTTGCTTTGTTGCTTGCCCTTGTTTGCCTCACACTTATGCTCAAGAAACATTTGCAATGTTTTTATGCTTCACGAATGGTAGATAAGATTAGTATAAGAGTTGGGCAATTGTATGTGTTCGGGCCATAATTGTTGAGTTTTTTTTTTGTTGTCCCTAACTCAATTGCACATGCTTTAATTTGTGTTTGGGTTCCAGTATTCTTGTGAGTAGTCCACTTGTGTTTGTTTATGTTCATTGCTTATGTTTTAGATAGGTTATTTGTTATATTTTACTGTTCAAGTGCTTTGTTTTGTCTTTAATGCTTATATGTTGTGTTGTTGTGTTGCAGGCAAAATGGCACCCAAACGATCTCGTCCCGACGCTGGTGCTTCATATCTGCCCCTTAAGGGTCCTCAAAGGTTAAGGTTCTAGCATGGGTTCCCTTAAAATTTATGAATTGGTGGGACATCTTTTGCAAGCAGAAGTATCTAGCCACCCCTCGCCTCAATATGGAAGTTATGGTAGAGTTGGGCTTCAAGAATAAATTGGATAGATTGTTTAATGGTGTAGGCTGGAAAGTCTTTTACGAGCAAAATGAAAAGGTGTACTCTCATTTGGTCCGTGATTTTTTAGTACAGTTAATATCAGAATGGGAGTGGATAGCTATGATGATATGGGCCATGTGAGTTTTTGGCTCGACGACAGTCCGTATCAGATGACCTTCAATGCATTTTTTGAAATCTTGGGTTTTGATCAACATGCTCCTCGGGACATTACTCATCTAAACAAATAGGAAATCTGGATGGGAGTTTGTGATCCCGAGGATCCTAAATGTTTTAACCCCAAGAATACCAAGGCACATCACTTGAGGGATCACCCATTGAGGATTATGCATCGATATTTGGCATTGGCCTTCTTTAGCCATCTTGGTGGGCCCGAAAATGTTAATGCCAGTGAGGCCACCATTCTTTATGCGATGCATAATGGGATTCGGTTGAATGGGGCTGCTTTCATTGACCAGAAAGTTTTAGATTTGCGCTCATTCCCAAATAGGGATTTTAAGCTAGCAATGGGAGGGTTTGTAACCACTTTGGCCCATTTTCTTAACCATTCGTGGTTGGGTGCTGCATTTGGCAAGCCCATGATTATTGATCAAAAAATACTGCAGAATATGGCTGTACTGATTGACGACCCTTGCTTTCCAGGGCAAGGACATTTGGTGGTTTTGGAGCGGGCTTTATATAGAGCAGTTGTGCATAAGGGAGCCACGGAATTAGAGCGACCTGAAGCTGAAGCATCTTCCTTATCCTCTAAGCAGTACACTGCTCTTAATACCAGACTTGATAGCATTTCTCAGAGGATGGACTCCGAGTTCACATCCATTACGCAGTAGATGGACGACATTGTTACAACTCTTAGGATGCTACAATCCTGGTTTGACAACCAGTTTCCGCCTCCACTACCGCCTTCCTTGCCATGATTTCAGGGATTTTTCCTCCACTCATCACTCCATTGTTGTTTTTACTCTTTTGGTCTTTTGCTAGGAATAGCAAAAGTTTTAAGTGTGGGGTAAGGGTTTGAGGATGAAGACTGTTTGACTTAGTTTTTCTGAATTTGCTTTTGATGTTGTTTCTTTCTAGTTGTGGGATGTTTTTTTTAGTTTTTTTTTGTTGTGTTATGACTGTAGTTTGCTAATCGAATTTCTTTCATGTTTTTCATCTTTTTCATAGTCTTTATCTTGGATGTTTGTTTTTGGTATTAGTTCTTTTCTTTTGTGTTTGAAAGTTGCATTACATTCTGCATTCTTTTAGTGTCGATTTAGTTTAGTTTCTTAGGTTGTTATTACTCTTGCAATCAATTTGAACTTAAAATTTAAACTGCTTATTTAGGATGTTTAAGTAGCTAGAGAGTAGTAGGATTGTTCAAGGAAGTTCTTCTTTTGAATTGATCTTGATTAATTATATACCATTCAATTTCTAACTTAATGAGCACAGTAGGCTAAGTTTTATGAAATTAAAACCAGTGAGTAAAAGCATTCGAGTGAAGAAATTCTGGAATAGTTAAAACCTTCCTCATCACCCTTCGAAATGAATATTCAACTCAGATAAGATTAGGATATAACCCAAGTAGCCTTCTTTGGTAACTAATTTTTAAATGACTTTTGACCTAACCTTAGTAAATTTTACCATTGTTAGCCCATTTGAGCTTAATTGGTATGCTAAAAGCATACTATTTAATTTTTCTTGATTACACTTATGCTAAACCATGCAGCCTAAAATGCCTTTGTCTGTCCCACTTTGGAATTGGCCACTCTATGTTGGGTAATGAAATTTGCATGTTAGGTTTGATAAATTTTTGATTATCAGTTCAGAAGTAAAGGGAAGTTGAATTTTTTTTTTAGGGATTATTGAGCTTAAACATTCTAAATATTTTGGGACAAGTTTGATAAACAATTAGTGTTTTTGGTGCCCTTCTTAGTAAGTGAATGAATATTTCATTGTTAAAAAAATAAAATTAAATTAAAAAAAATCAGTTATTATGCTGCAAAAAATAAGTGTGGGGTACCTAGCATTTATAGGAATTGTCATTTATCTTGCTTCCTACAATTTGAGAATCCAACTAATGTCCTGAGATTAGTTTTCTCTTCTTATAATGATTGAGCATGGATTTTGAAGGAGTTATTTTCTTGAGAAAGTTAGGTGGTTTGTATTTTTGGATAGTGTGGCTAATTCTGTTTTGCTAACCTTATCAAAATTTTTTTGGAACCTTTGCCCTATCCCTACTACAACCTTAATGTAAGCCCTGGTGATCCTATTTTGTTTTGAGTTGTTTAGTGGAGATTACCCTTGTGGTTCAGGTGCTAAAGGAGAGGCTTATGACTGTTCTGATTTGCAAGCGCCAAATTGTTGTAATTCTCTATTTGCTTGATTGCTGGAATTTATTGGTAGTTTTGGTTTTTGAAAGAAAATAAATCTGTTTTAGCCTCACACACACATACAAGAAATTGTATGGTATAGATCAGTTTGAGTCTTTTTAATTGAATTCTTCATCTGAGTGTCTTCTACTAAGTATTGCTAGAATCTCTCTGAATTTGCATGTTCTTATATGGAGTTTAAATTTTCAAGATTGTGGATGATTCGTTTGCTCGAGGGTGAGCAAAAAGCTAAGTGTGGGGTAATTGATAATCTTGTTTTTAGTGTTTATTTTCTGGATAATTTTCTACTTAAAATGAGTCTTTTCTAGGGTTTCATGCTTAGAATGTTTAGGTAGAGTAGAAAACATATTTTTTCATATTTTGTGGGTTTTTCATACTTAGTTTTTGAGCTTTACTTGTAAAAATCACTCTTTTAGTGTAATTTTACTTCAAGAACACAAAGATAGTCATAGTTTTAGCTTCTAGTTGTGAAGATTTCAACTTACAATCAAGGTGCTGTTTGGAGAAAAAGAGAAGGAGCTTCATCAACTTCAAATCTTTAGCTTCAAATGGGTTTTATAGTTTTCACTGTTACTTTGTTCATTTTTTACATTATAGATAGTGAGTAGTTATCTTTGTTGCTTGGGGAAGTTTTGAATCCCCTACTCACAATGTGAATATTGAGCATATTTTGATTTTTACATGAATGAATGGTCCATTTCACTGTTATTTATATTTCGTGGATTTTCAATCTATTGAGTTAATTTCATATATGGATGAGTGATGTTCATCATATATCTTTGAATGTGTATTGAGTCTAGTGGATTGAAGTCTATGAATAATCTTGCACAATTTTTCTTTCATGAATGCTGTATTATTTTAGACGACTCCGGAATGGGATTCTAAATGTGCAGTAATTATGATTTTAGGACTAGAGTGTGGAGTGAAATGGATGAGATTTGGGTTGTTTGGCTCCGGAATGGGAAGGCAACCTAAACATAGGATGATAGATCCGTGCATAGGCTAGTGTTGGGCTGGCTCTGGAATGGGAAGTTTAGCAACTAGAATAACTGGCTTCGAAATGGGAAGCTTGGGTTAAGAGGGTTATCCCGAATTCATTCATGTATTCTTTAAGATAAAATTAATTCACAGTGGGTATGGGGTGGATGAGTGTACCTAAGCAACATTTTAATATCTATATATTTTCATACTTGTTAATTTTTCTGAATTAAATACATACTCAATTCTCTGTTATTAGAATTAAATTTCCCTTCATTGCATATTTTAGCTTTTAAAGTTTGCACTATACAAATTAACAACTCATACACATTAAATTGGGAATTCTTTAGCATACAATTAATTTCCACAGTTTTCACACATATTTCCCTTGGGTTCGATATTTGTGGGTCCTAACTATACCCCACTTTATTACTTGTCAATCTAGTGCACTTGCTAGGGTCACAACAATAGCCCTTAAGTGATTAATATGCTTAAAAAGATTAATTTCTTACCTGGTTCTAGTTTGGGCAAGAATTCTCAAGGGCCTCAAATCGCTATAGCTGCTAAAGGTCAAAAGGATAAAAAGTGGTTAGGCTTTACAGCCTCTAGTAAAAAGGGTAAGAAAAAGGAAGCAGTAAAATGGATCCCTCATATTTCTTAGAGTTTTGTAACAACTTCAGGCTTGCATCTTTATTGAGGAGAGAATGAGCCTCAAATGATAGGGGTGAGCTAGTACAAGAATTTGAGCTATTTAATGATGTTTTCAATTGGGAATAGGGAATCATCAAACCAGTTGAGGGTTTTTAGGATAAAGAGATTCTATTGCACCATTCAGCCTAGGACAAAAAAGTGCTCAAGAAAGTCATGACAGAGAAGTTACTTGCTACTCAACTAAAAACCAAAGGGAAGATACAGGCTAAAAATCACCCAAAGCTAATTTAGAGGTTGGAGAGACATCTGATGCTAACAAGATTAGAGAAGACACTTTTATTGATATTATATTCCTAAACTTTTTAATGAGAAAAATGTTTGCTCTTTTGATTACATTAACGAGATGAATAATTTTGCTTATTTGTGTAATGTTTCTTTTGATTTCAATATGCATGATCGTGATTATAAGGCATTTATATTTGAGATTAACTCAACAAACAAATGTTCATTTGATCTTGGAACTAAAGAAAATCCAAAGGAAATTTTATTGGCATCAGATATAACTCCTAAAGAGAGAAAATTTTGAGAAAATATTGAAAAAATATGAAAAGTTCTTTGCCTGAACCTGTAAAGACATGCTAGGAATAGATCGAGATGTTACTGAACATGCCATTCTAACATACCTAGGGTACAAGCCAATTAAACAGAAGCTTAGAAGACTTAGGCCAGAGTGGGCTAAGAAGGTTGAGGATGAGGTCAGAATGCAAATAGAGGCCAAATTCTTAGTGGAAGTCCAATATCCCACGTGGTTGGCAAACGTAGTCCTTGTAGCAAAGAAGGGTGGAAGGATAAGAGTCTGTGTAGATTATAGGGACCTGAAAAAAGCTTGCCCTAAAGATGATTTTCCTTTGCCGTACATAGATATTCTCATCGATAGTGCAGCCACTTATGCCATGTACAATTTCGTGGATGGATATGCTGGGTATAATCAGATTCTAAACAAGATAGTGGATAAGATCAAAACAACTTTCATAACCAAATAGGGGACATATACCTACTGGGTCATACCTTTTAGACTTAAAAATGTAGGTGTTACCTATTAAAGAATGGCCATTAATATTTTAGATGACTTGATTCGTAAGGGAGTAGAGGTGTACGTGGATGACATGATGATCTAGTCATTTACTAGGGCAGGTCACTTCGAGGCATTAGAGAGGTTTTTTTAGAAGATCAGCAAATACAATCTTTGCTTAAACCCAAAGAGGTGTATATTCGAGGTTATTTCAGGTAAGTTTTTAGGCCATGTAGTGTGTCAAAGAGGTATAAAAGTATATCCTGATTAGGTAAAGGCCATAATAAAATGCTAGTACCCTAGAAGGAAAAGGAGGTCAAAGGGTTCTTGGGCAAGATCCAGTACATAAGTAGGTTTATTGCCAAGTTAACTTTAATTTATGAACTAATCTTCAAGTTGCTTAGGAAAGATTAACCAGTAGTTTGGAATGAGGATTGTCAGAAAGCTTTTGATACTATTAGGGAATACCTACTACATTTTGCAGTGTTAAGATTGCCTCAGATAGGTAAACCTCTGATTTTGTACCTAGTAATAGAAGACAATTCAGTAGGGGTTATGAAGGCACAAGAGGATAATTTTGGAATTGAGTACGTAGTATACTACCTCAGTAAGGAGCTTCTCCCTTATGAGGCAAAGTATGTAGAAGTTGCAAAGATTTGTCTAGTAGTCATATGGGCATTAAAGAAGCTGAGACACTACTTCCATTCTTACAGTATGCAAGCTATGGTTAAGTAAAATCCCCTTAGATACTTACAAAAAGCCCCTTCCCTGTTAGGAAATATGGGAAGGTGGTTGATTCTTTTATAAGAATATTATATAGAATACATCACTAGGAAAATCGTTAAAGGAAGAGCAATAGCAGAGTCCCTAGTTGATCAATCTTTAAAAGGTAAAAAGATGACTTATGAATTCTTTGATGATAACATAGTAACCATAACGGTGCAAGGTTGGCAAATGTACTTTGATAGAGCTGTAAATAGCAAAAGAGCAGGAGTAGGAGTAATCTTGGGTATCCTAGAAGGAGAAAGAATGCCATTAGCTAAGAAGTTAAGATACAAAGCCATAAATAATGAAGCACAGTGTGAATCTTGCATTTTTGGGTTAGAAGCTTTACTGGGTATGGGGGCAAAGTCTACAGAAGTGTTTGGAGATTCATCTCTAGTGATTTACCAAGTAAAGGGTGAATGGTCGGTGAAGGAAGAACGCTTCTTGCCTTATCTCAGATGTCTGAAGTTTTTGAGCAGTTAGTTTAAGGTTTGTACTTTTGGATATATGTCTAGAGAAGAGAATCAATTGGCAGATGCATTGGCTACCTTAGTGTCCATATGGGATAATTTGAAGGGAATGATTATAAAGCCTATCCTAATTTTGAGTTCTAATAAGCCATATTTTGAAAAGGAACAAATCATGGATATCGACGTAGATGATGGAAAGCCTTAGTATTATGACATCCAGAATTACCTAGAGAAGTCAGTGTTCCCCAAAGAAGTGACTGAAAAGAACCAAAAAATGGTTCATAAGCTGTCAACTCAGTTTATTACTATAGGGGGAGTGCTTTACAAGAGATAGCCTGATGGAATCCAACTTAGGTGTTTGGATGAGAAGGAAGCAAAGAAGATAATGGAGGAAGTACATGTGGAAGTGTGTGGAGCCCACATAAATGGCTTAGCCTTGGCAAAGAAGATTATGAGGCAAGGTTTCTTTTGGCTCATGATGGACACTGATTGTTCTAAGTGTGTCAAAGAGTGCCAATTGTGCCAATAGTATGCAGATCTGAGACATTTACCCATTTCTAAGTTGTGTAACCTCACATCGATATGGCTTTTTTGCTGTATAAGGAATAGACATTATGGGAATGATCCATCTGCTTGCGTGAAATGGGCATAGATTCATCATAGTGGCCATTGATTATTTTACCAAGGGGGTAGAAGCTGAATCTTTCAAAAAGGTAGATGCACATAATATGGCCAAGTTCATAAAAAAGAATCCGATATGCAGATATGGTTTACCTTATCATATGGTCTTGGACAATTGAGTATAGTTTTTATGTGAAATGAAATAAATGCTTATCAGGTATGGGGTTCAACATCAAAAGTCTTATCTTTACAGACCTCAGGCAAACGGAGCGGTGAAGTAGCCAACAAGAATATAAAAATAATCCTGGCCAAAATGGTGTGGACTTATAAAGATTGGGCTAATAAGCTACCCTTTGCACTTAATACCAAATATGTCTACTAATTCTCTTCATCATTAATAACTGTATATCAAAGATTTGGATATGTTTTTAGAAATAAGTGACACGGTTCAAAAATCACATGTGTATGCTGATGCCATTAGACTTAAATCGTTTCCTTTTACACTCATAGGTAAAGCTAGGGATTGGTTGCAAATGCTTCCAAATCAATCTATCCAATCATGGTAATAAATGCAAGAAACTTTTGTGTGAAAATTCTTCCCACCCACCAAAACTACCCTCATTAGTAAAAACATTGATAAATTTTAGCAGTTATATGATGAGCCATTTCATGAGGCTTGAAAAATATTTAAGAGACTATTAAAAAGCTGTCCACACCATGAATTTGTTGTTTATCAATTAATGCATATTTTTATGCAGTTGTGAATCAAGTTACACAATCTTTATTAGATGCAGCATCAAATGGCAATTTTATGAACAAAATAACTGAAGAAGCATTCCTGTTTCTTGATGAGATGGCAACTAATGATGCACAATGGGCTAGCTCAAGAGCCACTCAAAACTAATAGGGAGTTCATAGCATAGATGATTTTGCCATGATAAATGCTAAAATATAATTGTTAACTAAAGAATTAAATGGTTTGAAAGTTCAAAATGTTTCTACTTTGTCTAATGAAACTGATTTTTATGCAGGAAATCAATGAGCTATGAAGAATGGGGAAAGAGTAGCAGAGGATGTGAATGCCTTAAACCCATATAGCAATACCTATAACCTAGGATAGAGGAACCTTCCAAATTTTGCATGAAGAGAATGTAATCAACCATTTACATCAAATTCTCAACCTAGACCTTCTTTCAATTAAAATCTAGCTTCTAATAGCCATCCACTATACCAAAATCCAGCATAACCACACTACCCTTTTAACCATCAATCACTACCCTATCAACCACTCGAATTTCAAAAACCACCACCCCTACAAGAAAAGAAACCAAACTTAGAAGCAATGTTTGCCAATTTTATGTCAACCCAAACTGCCTTTATGTCTAGTCAAGATGCTAGGTGAAAATCTCAAGATATTTGGATGAGGAATCAAGATGCATCCATTAGGAATTTAGAAAATCAAGTGGGGCAACTTACTAACTCATTGACCAATAGGGCTCAAAGAACATTTCCATCTAATGTAGACTGCAATCCAAAAGAGGAAGCTAAGGCAATCACCTTGAGGAGTGGAAAAGAGGTATAAGAAACTGAAATTGATAAGAATACTTCTAAAGTGATGGAACTAAAAATGGAGGTAAGTATCTCGAACTCAAAAATTGTTGATGAAGTGCCTCATATTGTTAAAAAGAATAAGGGTAAGGAAAAATTGGTATCTAAAGTGATTAATGAATCTAAATTACCTTTTTCCATCTCTAGCTAGAAAAGAAAAGCAAAATGAGCAATTAACTAGATTTTTAGACATGTTTAAAAAGTTGCATGTAAATTTATCATTTACTGAAGCTTTGTTACACATGCCTAAATATGCTAAGTTTATGAAAGAATTGTGTTCTAACAAGAAAAAGTTACAGGGTTTAGGAACGGTCCAATTATCTGAAAATTGTAGTGCAATCTTAATGAACAAAATCCTTGAAAAACTAGAAGATCCTGGTAGTTTCACATTACTATGCGAATTAGGAGGGAATTTTATAAGACATACTTTATGTGATTTGGGTGCTAGCATAAATTTAATGCCTTATTCTATGTATAGGAAATTGAATTTGGGAGATATGAAGGAAACTCGAATAACATTACAATTGGCAGATAGATCATTAAAGAGGCCTAAAGGGATTATTGAAGATTTGTTGTTCAAGGTTGGAAACTTTATATTTCCAGTCGATTTTATGGTTATGGATATGGAAGAAGATAGAAAAGTGCCTTTAATAGTTAGAAGACCATTCTTGAACACAACAAGAGCTTTAATAGATGCTCATGGGAAAACAGTCACTTTGAGATTTAATGAGAAGGAAATGGTGTTCAATGTAAACAAAATAATGAAACATCCATCCTATGATTTTGAGGAGTCGATTTGTTTTGCTGATGAAGTCAAAGAGTGTACAAAGCAAGAGGAAATTATTTTAGATGATGAGCTAAAGGAATGTCTAATGCACCCAAAAAATGTAGATGAAGTGGAGATAAGAGAAAAAGAGATAATTCAGGAATTAGAAAGAGAACATAATGAAAAAGACATATAGAGGATGTATTATCCCCTCCTAAGGGAGATTCTAAACTTAAAACTCTTCCTTCCCATTTAAAATATGTGTTTTTAGAGGAAAATGTAAAACCAATAATTATATCTTCTTTATTGATAGGTTTGGAAGAGAAGATGTTGATTTAAGTACTTAAAAAGCATAAAGGAGCTATTAATTGGGAAACATTTGATTTAAAGGGTATAAGCCCCAGTTATTGTACACACCGGATACCAATGGAGGACAATTTCAAACTGGTGGTACAACACCAAAGGTGACTTAATCTGTTATGCAAGAGGTGGTGAAAAAAGAGGTAATTAAACTCCTTGATGCAGGTATTATCTATCCTATCTTTGATAGTAGTTGGGTTAGTCCAGTTCAATATGTGCCTAAAAAGGAGGGAATGACTGTAATCACTAATGAAAAGGATGAATTAATCCCAACACGTACTGTGAAAGGATGATAAGTGTGCATAGATTATAGGAGATTGAATAATGCCACTAGAAAGGATAATTTTCCTTTACCATTCATTAACCAAATGTTAGAGAGATTAGTGGGAAATAGATTTTATTACTTTTTAAATGGATATTCGAGATATATCTAAATACCAGTAGCCCCGGAAGACCAAGAAAAGACCACATTTACATCCCTTATGGTACATTTGCATATAGGAGGATGTCTTTTGGTCTATGTAACGCCCCCGCTACATTTCACAGATGCATGATGGCCATTTTTCTTGATTTTATTGAAAAATTCATGGAAGTTTTTATGGATAATTTTATACTATATGATCGTAATTTTGAATCATGTTTAAATAATTTTGCATTGGTTTTAAAAAGGTGTAAAGAAACTAATCTTGTTCTGAATTTGGAAAAATACCATTTCATGGTAAAAGAAATGATAGTTTTAGGGCATAAAATCTTTGAAAAAGGAATTGAGGTAGATAAAGCTAAAAGTGATGTTATTGATAAATTACCTCCTTCTACAGGTGTTAAAGGTATAAGAAGTTTTCTTGCTCATGCAGGTTTTTATCGTTGTTTTATTAAGGATTTTTCTAAGATTGCTAAACTGCTTTCCAATTTATTGATGAAAGATACAGCATTTAACTTTAATGATGAGTGTTTGCAGGCTTTTAACTTGTTGAAGCAAAAGCTAATCACAGCACCGGTCATTGCATCACTCGATTGGAGTTTGCCATTCGAGATCATGTGTGATGATAATGACTATGTTGTGGCAGTAGTTTTAGACCAAAAGAGTGAAAATATCTTTTATACTATCTATTATGCAAGCCACACACTTACTGGAGCTCAAGTCAATTATACCACCATGAAGAAAGAATTATTAGCAATTGTATTTTTTTTTTGACAAATTTCGATCTTATCTCCTAAGTTCCAAAGTCATAGTATGGATGGATCATGCAGCATTGAGGCACCTTTTTGCCAAAAATGATTCCAAACCAAGACTCATTCGCTGGGTATTGCTATTACAAGAGTTTAATGAGATTAAAGGTAAGAAAGGAGCTAAAAATTATGTAGCAAACCATCTTTCTAGACTCGATCATGCCAATATTAAAAAGAGAGAAATTGCTAATTTATTTCATAAAGAATATATTAGTGTAATTTATGCTTGTAACTTTGTGACTCCTTGGTATTATAATATAGCTAATTTTCTTGCAAGAGGTTATCTTCCCAAAGATTTCACTTAGCAACAAAAGAAAAAGCTGCAAGTAGATGCCAAACACTACCTTTGGGATGATCCATACCTAATCAAGATTTGCTCGAACCAAGTACTTCAAAGATGTTTTTTAGAGGGAGAACGAGAATACATCATAAGACAATATCATGGAGGAGAAGTTAGAGGCCATCATGGACCTAATCGTACGATACAAAAGATTTTTCAATCAGGTTTTTTCTGGCCTACTCTCTTTTCGAATGTTAAAATATTCATTAAGCTTTGTGATAAATGTCAAAGAGTAGGAAATATTTCTAAAAGAGATGAAATTCCTTTGAATAACATAGTCAAAGTGAAAATTTTTGATGTTTAGGATATAGATTTTATGGGGCCCTTTCCAAACTCATTTGGATTTGAATATATTTTAGTTGTTGTAGACTATGTGAGTAAATGGGTAGAAGCCATACCAACTAGGACTTGTGATGCCAAGGTGGTACTTGAATTTATTAGAAAACATATTTTCACCAGATTTGGAGCACCAAGAGCCATTATAAGTGATGGAGGCAAGCATTTTGTCAACTATCAATTTAAAACATTGCTAAAAAATTTGGTGTTAAGCACAAAATAACAATCCCTTACCATCCTCAAGCAAATGGGCAAGTGGAAGTGTCTAATAGGGAGTTGAAATCAATTTTAGAAAAGACTGTCAATAGTTCTAGGAAAGATTGGTATTATAGGTTGGATGAGGCTCTTTGGGCCTATAGAATTGCATTTAATTCCCTATAAGCATGTCTCCTTTTAGAATTATCTTTGGAAAATCTTGTCATTTACTGGTCAAATTGGAACATAAAGCATATTATGCAACAAAGTTTCTTAATTTTGATTTGAGATGTGCAGGAGACAAGAGAAAGCTACAGCTCAATGAACTTGATGAAATTTGGCTATGGTCATATGATAATGCAGCAATTTGTAAGGAGAAAACAAAACATTGGCATGATAAGCGTTTGAAATTTAAAAAATTTATTCCTGGTATGATGGTGTTATTATATAAAAGCAGGTTGTGTTTGTTTCCAGGTAAACTGAAATCCAGATGGTTGGGGCCTTATCAAGTTTTGTCCAGTAACAAATTTGGAATGGTAACTATAAAAAGTTCGAAAGATGGCAGGGAGTATAAAGTGAATGGACATCAATTAAAGCCATACTTTGAAGGAAGAGTGGAGGTGGTTGAAGCAGTGTTGGTATTTTAAGAATAGCATCAAAGGCAAAAAGTCTAGCTGAGGACTTGTTAAACTCAGAACAAACTTCTTTATCCCTTGTAGTTTACTTAATGCATTTACTTTGTTTTCTTTCATTTGGTTTAGTGTGTGTGTTTTGTTTTCACTTATGTTGATTGTTCTGGTTTTAGTTTTAGGAAGTGCTTTGTGAAGGTAGATCAAGTTTCTAAGAGAACAAGAAAGTGGTGATGTTTTTGTTGGGCTTCAAAATATTAAAATTAAAATTCACAGCAAAAAAGAAACCCACCATAGATCCAAGCAATCCAATTGATTCAATAGAAAAAGAAGTGTAACTATTACCAATCTCTTGAAGCGCAGATAAGTCGAATTGTAGGTGCGACTTCACGCAAAACAACACCCTCTACCGGTATCCACATGCGAATGCAATGAAGAGAATCACCCGGGGTGCTAGCTCCCTTCTTTGGCGGCTAGGGTTTTTTCTCTCTTTTGAGATTACAGAAGAAAACGATTTTCTTTTTCTTTCTCTCTTAAGTGGCGGCTAAAACTTATTCTTTTGCTTAATTAGGGTTTTATATATACATCTATATATATATATATATATATACGGTTGACCTAACCCTAATTAAAAGATAGAAAACTTTGGGCCCATTTTTATTATTAAAATAAGAAATACCTTATTTCTTATTTAAAATAAGAAGAAGAAGAAGAATAATAATAATAATAATAATAATATTAATAATATTAATAATATTAATATTAATCTTAAATATTATTATTATTATTATTATTATTTGTTGTATTTTGAATTTTATTTGAATTTTAATTTATCACAAAATAAATTCGAAATGCCCGAATTAACCCTTAGTCCATTCATCACATTCTATGTGTGCGACCCAATAGGTTCATATTATATTGGCAGTGGGCCCCAATCCCATCATAGGCCCTAAGTCATAAGCAGCCTCTAGCAAGACATTATGACTACCCAAATAATATGAATATCGATAATTTGATTTTAACTTAATAGAACATATTATAATCCCTTTGTCACATAATATCTTGTTTGAACATAAGTCATGGTCCATGTTAAACTTATATAGTCCAAACATGTAATTTCTCGATCACTAAGTAGACTGATAAGATCAAATGATATTAATCGCTCCATCAATTCATTTAAGCATAGCCATGCATTTCTTAGCCCTACTTATCAAGGGGCCCAATAAATATCTCTCTCATAAGAGAGAGACAAATTCCTTCTTGATTATTCACTATCCTCTGCATGATTCTCAGTATGTCCAATCATAACCTTTATGTTTATCCGATTAAAGATAATGTTTGATTATGTTAAAACATAATGTTCGTCATGTAGGATACTGTGATAATCTCAGGTCTAAGGATCGATAACATAACTATTGTGGATCACTAATGACATTAATCCATGTAGTATCTCATTGCGGATCTATCCAGTACTCTGTTCTCTAACAAGTACTTATAAGTTTAATTCATATCACCATATATAATCATCCTATGATTATCAATCAAATTTATACTAGTCTTTATTTCTCATTAATTATTTAATGATAAATGACTAGGGATAGTTAAAATAACATTAAATTGTTATTTACAAATATTATTATAACGTAACATGCCAACAATATAATAATATGAAGAAAATCCAATTTTACAAAATGAAATGTGACATTACATAAAAGGCCTAAGGTAGTGATTTAAGAGAGTTTAACCTTGAGTTGTTGTATGGAGCATGATCAATAGTTAGGAGTTAAAAGATCAATTTAGAGCAAAAAGGTTATAGACTGGGTGAAGTCAAGTCAAATTTGTGCTAAAATATTAAGAATATGGTCGAGTTATATGATTTAGATGAGTATTTAGGCATTTGATGAAAGCAATTGTTATTCCAATGATTGATTATCAACATGAGATTTTGCTTAATTAATAGATTTTGTGCCTGTTGTTGAAGAAAAGAAGCATTTGGTAGAGTGCATTTTGATCCCACCAAATGGGAATGTTTCAAATTTAGCTTAATTTCATCAATTTTTGGCCTTGTGTTCCAGTGGTGGACCATTCGGCAGAATCAATTTTGATTCCACAAAATGGGACACAATGATCCCACTGAATGCCCCTTTGATACCACCAAATGGTTTTTTCCTTATGTGTGCCTTATTTTTTGGTTGATTTTTGGATTTATTAGGCAGTGGAGGACCATTCGGTAGAATGAGAATCCTCATCCCACCGAATGGGTCTTCCTCATCCCATTGAATGGGTCTTCCCCATTCCACCAAATGCCCTTAAGTAGCCTAATTGCACACACTTTCCACCAGTTGCTCATTTCTTTTTTAGTTTCCACTCTCATTCTCCCTCCACTCACTTAGGCATTCTACCGAATCAAGTTTACTTGTGTGATTTGCTTCTTAATTTAGTTATTCTCCATATTTTTCATCACAAGCAAGTATTTATTTGCTTTCAATTCCATCAAATTTCATTTAAATTCACGGCTTCCATTTATTAAATTGGGTTGTGTTCTTCATGTGATTTCACTTCTTTTGCTTATAATTGTTCTAATTTGTGCTGCTAATTGTGTTTGGTGTTGAATAATGCATTGATGGTCAATTTTTAGGTTGTTAGAGTTTTAAGATTTCATTTAATTTTGGCTTGAGAACTAGTGCACACCAAGTGTTTGTTGAAATGTCTCAAAGACTAAATGCATTACTTAGGCTAAGATTTTTAATCACATTGCTTTGCTAACTTATTTTTGCAGTAATAATTATCGATATTGTATTTCATTTGATACACATATTTTACCATCTTTTTGCACCAATTTGGTCAACGATATCCTTTGTTACTTTATTTTACCTAATGGACTTCTCATGTCTTTTCTCCTTTTAGTGAGTTCTAAGAAAGTAAAGAAGGATGACACGTCTAAAAAAGAAAAAAAGGATAAGGCGACTAAAATTGTAGCACCAGCTGAGTCATCTAAGACATTAAAGAAAGTTGAAGAATCAACATCTAATAAATCTTTTCCAACCTATATTGATGAGGACAGAGCTTAAATGTATGAGTATTTCAAGCAAATCAAATTTGTCAAACCTCTTTACTTGATGGAGTTTTTTCTTGATATCCCTAATGGAAATCTTTGGAATGAGGTTTACCCTCTTATTTCTGGTAATTGATAGGAATGTTTTATTGACAAACACCCAGAAGTCTATCCATTTGTTGTAATTTAGTTTTTTTCTTCCTTCAAGCTAACACGTGAAGATGAGCAGGATGTTGGCATAGTGAGTTTCAAGCTAGGGAGGAAAACTTATTACATGTTGTTCCCTATTTTTGCTGCACATTTAGGTTTTTTAGATGATGCAATAGGTGAACTACCTAATGCTACACCATAATAAAACTGGAAATTCATTAGAGATCCTCTGCATCCTATAAGATATAAACCTAACAAGCTCAAGGCTTGTGCTTTAGGAAGTCATCCTCTCCGGATTCTTCACAAGTTCCTATCTATCACTTTCTTTAGTTGCCTAGGAAGTCTTGGGAATATTAACAATGAAGAATGTATGTTGTTGAGATGCATGGTTGAAGGAATCCAAATCAATGGGGTTGTCCTTTTATGCCAGAAAATATAGGAGCTGCAGAGAATGAGCACAAAAATTAAGGTGACATCATTGGGTTGGGTTGTAACCATTATGGCTAGAGCAATAGGCTACATGGATATGAGGAAATCTATAGGAAAACCATCTTACATGGATTATGCTATGTTGGCTCGAGTGATGATATTAACTAAGAAGCCACGGAGATATTGGTCCGATAGGACAGAATATCTTCATGAACTTCCATTGGAAGAAACAAAGATGAAGCATCTGAATTGGAATTTGAGCCTGAAAATCCAGCACCCCCACCATAAAAACCTTCAGATTAATTGTAGGCTTTTACCACTCAAATAAATAACAATATGAATAGGCTAGAGAGACGAATGGATACTATACATGACCACATTCTTGAAGTAAAGCATAATTTAGAGGTGTTCACTACCAATTTTTAGAAGCGTTGGCCACCACCACCATTACCACCAGTAGAGTGATGATAGTTGCTAAGGACAGCAACATTTTGAGAGGAGGGTATAGCTTATCTAAAGCTAAATTTTGTGGGAAGTTAAATCTTTCTTCTCTCATTTTCATTTAAGCACTTTGTTTTTTTTAGTTTGGTGTGTTTTTACTATTTTGTTAACTTTAGGATTACTGTTAATGTTTGTGTAAGCACTTTATCTTATAACTTTCACTTAAACTTTAGTCTGTCCCAGTTGTTCTCAAATTTTGAACATATTGAACTTTAAACTTAGAATGTGCATGAGTTAAAATTCTTAGGTTAGTAGTAGAACGAGTAAGTTGTTTATTGAATTTTAGTTAGAATAGCATTTGAACTTGATGTATATTTGTTAGTTTCAAAAATTTTGAGCACATTAGACCAATTTCTGAACTTTATGGGAATAGCAAGTAAATGGGATTAGTAAAAGAAGTTATTTTTGAAATCAAGTTTATGCATTATTTCAACCTCAAGTTGATTAAAGAAAATAAGAAAGAAAGATTGAAAATAGAAATACAGTTTATGGCAAGTTCTTAAGTGTAAGGTGATTGTTGCAAATGTTAGTTTTCTTCTTTTATTAAGGGAATTGCAGTCTTATTCTCAATTGTTCTTAACAAGTAAAGAATGTGGGAAAAGAGCTATAATTATGAAGTACTGATCTATTTAAGGCATAGAGTGGCTAATTCTTTTTGAATATCTTTTATCCTCTCTTTGTTAACCACTACCTTAGCCCCATTACAACTATTAAAGACCTATGTGATTTTAAGTTGCTTTTAAGTTGTTTAGCGGAGATGAATTAGGTGCGAAACCATATGTACACTTACGTGTAAATTTAATCTAAGCTTGATTATTGATTTGCATTGGTGTTTTGCTTTTGAAAAGAGCTTAAAATGTTTTGGTCTTGCACACACACAAGGAAACTAGCTCATATTGTCTTGTTTAAAGCTATTATGATTTAAATTTTGTTAAGTGCTCTTGTTAATTTCTAAACTTAATTTTCAACTGCATATTTCTTAGCTAAAGTTTGATAAATTTGAGAATATGATTGGTTCAAGTTTGCTTGGGGGCAAGCAAAGGCTAAGTGTGGGATATTTGATAAGTGTACATTTTATAATGTTTTTAAGTGTTTTTAGTTGGTTTATTTTGTTAGTTTCATAGTATTTTAGTTAATCTAGAGTTTAATTTGTTTAATTTGCAATTTAAGGTCTTAATTGAGTTTATTAGTGTTTTTAAGGGTTTAATTAAAGAGAAAAGAAGAAATTGAAGGACTAAAAGGAGATTTTATCAAGCTTAGTATGAAAGAAGAAAGAATTAAGCGTGGTTTAGTCCAGAGGAGAACCATTCAGTGGAATCACTTTTTGATTCTACTGAATGGCCCTTTAAAGCAGGGAAACAAAGAGCATTCGATAGAATCAGTTTTGCATTCTACCAAATCATGAGAAAAATTAGCAATAAGCATTCGGTAGAGTCATTTCTGATTCTAATGAATGGGGTTTTAATTGAAATTACAATTCTTTTGATTCGGTGGTTTCAAAATCTATTCTACCGGTTCAAGAAAGTTCACTTAAAGAGGAAGTCTTCTGACAATTAAATCAGGAAATTTGCTAATGCTCGATTTAGGAAGCTAAGGTGGATTGAACTTTTTGATTTGCTGCCTCTGCTTTGCCTATAAAAAGAAGACTCAAGACATAAGATTGGAGATTGGAGAGAATTGTTTTAGGTTTTTGTTTTCATGTAGCTAGAGTTTAAGTTTAGTTTACATTCTCTGTAATTTTCTTTTGAACTTTGTTTTTAGCTTTCAATTATGAAGTGTGAGTAGTTTTTCTTAACTTTTAAAAGCATACTTGAATCCTTAATCTTTTGTTGTGATAACTTAATTGAGCTTTAATGTTAAACCAAGTTGATTATTTCTCAGTTTTAAACATATTTTTATCTTTGATTTTGTTTGGATTAATTGTTGATTTATTGGTTTAAATAACTAAAAGTCGAATTAAGCATCATTAAGGATTTGCATGTTCTTGAATTAATCTTTTGAGTCAATACATGATTGTTTTCTATTTTGAGATAATTATGTCTTGATAATATTGATTAATATTAGAGAAGAAGAACCGAGAATATATTGGAATTGAATTTTCTTGGAAAAGAATTTAATGAAAGTGTAGGAAGTTAAACTAGATCTTTATGCTGAATGTTAAATTGTTCTTAACAGGAAATTTAATATTTAAGAGAGATATTCTTGATTCAAGGTATCAGGTCTTACTTATCTAGTTTTCCATAATTACTTGCATTTTTAAGAATTGAACTCATTGCAATAAAAAGTTAAGGTGGATAGTCCCTTAGTGAAAATTGTTTTTAGATATTGATTGTTACCCTGTTTTAATTACTTGTTATTTGTTTCAAGTCATTCACAATTTATTTTGATTTATTATTTCAGTTTTAAATCTTCATCATAACATTTAGGATCTCTTCTCCTCTCTACACATAATTTTAATTCTAAAACTCAAAATCTTTTCATACACACACAAGTTTCCCTTGGGTTTGATATTTGGGGTCTTAATCTTTATTTCTCTATATTACTAGCCGATCTATTACACTTGCTACACACCGGTCAGGGAGCTAGGATGGACTTTGATTATGCATTTGACATGCAGATTAACCTACATGACCTTTCGGGTGGATTGCCACAGACATTGGTACAACCTAGATCTCCCATCAGACACTAGAGGTCACCAACTATGAGGTTTTCTCCTTACAGATATCTAGGAGCATTGTCCTCTACCACTCCTCTACCTTATGGGCATCTGGTAGCATCTACCTCTGCTGTACCTCCACCTTCTATTCTGCTATCTCAGGCCCAAACACCTTCAGCCACTCCATCAGATGATTTCTTCAAGATGTTGGCAGTATTGGAGGCATCTAGCAGATGCTAGGAGCAGACATTGCAAACCATACTTACGATAGTACAGTCTCTCCAGGCCTTGTTAGCTACTGTTCAGACCTTATAGGTAGAGGTATATGATGGGATATCACACGGAAAATATATGAAGATCATGCAGCGGAAAAATAAAAAATATAGATCATTCATGCCACACAATCCACAACAAGAATCGAAAACATACAATTTTAGGGTTTTGAAACTTACAATCTTAGATGCACTCAAATCTTGATTTTGATGATGAACAGCAAATAGGATGAACTTATATGCCTTAGATCTTGATCACTAATGCCAAAGAAATAGCCTTTATACCACTCCTCTCTATGCTCACACACACAATTGTAAGGAAGGCTTAAAACTTAGAGTGCTAGCTCTAATCTTTGTGTATTTGGCAATGGGTATTAAACTAAAGACACAAGACCTGATTTTGTTCTTTTTAAGGTTCACGAAAGGCTACCCAAAATCCAAGAGAAGAAGGAAAAGTCCTTTCCCTTTGAGAGTGGCGGCTTAGAGAGAGAAAAAACCTAACCTTGAAAGATCAACTCATTAATTTATATCACTTGACTTTGGAAATATTGTGGATGCCGAAATCTGAATTAGGTAGTATTTTCAGCCTTCATCACTTCCTAATTAAGTGATTCAAATTAATTCAAATTCCTTTAGGTTTTAAATTCAAATTAATTTAAAATGGCATAATACATTTAATCAAAATCCATAATTTTGCATAGTCCCTTACCCTTAAATATTAGAATTAATATAAGGCATGGAACTAGTCATCCTTATATATACTAATTCCTTTCTTGATATTCCAGTGACACTACACTCTTAGATAAATAATAATTACTCATTATTTCATCTCGGTATGGCCATACACTTCTCAGTTCACTTATCAAGTGGCCGATGATATTTTCTCTCTTATTGAGAGGGGTAATCCCTTTACTTCTCTCATGCTCTCTAACATGAATTAGTGCATACCCAAGCATACCCATACTTTTCACCCTGTTATGAGTACGTTAGGTGTATGTCAAAGTACACAGTAATTCATAAAGAGTTTCATAGAGATTTTAGGTCCAAGAACTCTGATGCAAAATTTACACGTGAGAAACACTTATGACTAGTACCATAAAGTGTTGTCATGGACGAATCAAATCCAGATACGATGTTCTAAACATGTATCTATGATCTCTGATTGACACTCTTATCCTTATGATCTATAAGATAGAACTCATCTTATCAGAGAGAGCATACTAGTCTTAATTTATTTGTTATTCCCATAACAATGACTGACTAGGGATATTTAGAATAAAGTCTCTATTGTTTCAAGGTCTTACAACCTTGTGCCTCACACATGATAACTTAAACTAAAACAACATTCTTGGATAGTTCTATCAATTGATATGCACAGGGATACAATAGATAAAACAAATGCCTCATTTATTAATTTAAGTGTTTTATAACAATACATTAGGGCTAGGGCTTACATTAACAATCTCCCACTAGTACTAGTCCCAATTGGGCATATCCCTCAAACCGAACGCTCTCAAATGAGCTTCGTACAGATTTGGACGCAACTATTTTGTCAATGGATTTGCAACATTGTTTTCACTTGCTATCTTGCTAATCTTAATGTCCCCACGATCAATGATTTCTCTGATTAGGTGATACCTTCTGAGTATGTGTTTGGATTTCTGGTGTGATCGGGGTTCCTTTGCTTGTGTGATGGCCCCAAAAGCCGGTTCGATCTATCTCTATAGATCCGAATACCAAGTATTATCTCTTCTTCACCTAAGTCTTTCATTGAGAAACACTTCCCTAACCATTGCTTAACCTTTTGCAATGTTGGAATGTCATTCCCAATGAGAAGGATGTCATCCACATATAGGACCATAAATACTATTATGCTCCCACTAACCTTCTTGTACACCAAGGCTCATCTTCATTCTTAACAAAGTCAAAATTCTTGACCGTTTCATCAAAATGAAGATTCCAACTTTGGGATCCTTGCTTTAATCCACAAATGGATTTTTAAAGCTTGCAAACCTTCTTAGGATGCTTGGGATTGACAAAACCCTCAAGCTGTGCCATATATAAATCCTCAAGTAAGTTTTCATTGAGGAAAGCAGTTTTGACATCCATTTTCCATATCTCATAATCATGATATACAGCTATGGCAAGCAAGATCCTAATGGACTTGAGCATAACTACAAGTAAAAAGGTCTCATCATAGTCTACACCATGAGTTTGTCGAAAACCTTTTGCTACTGTCTACCTTTTTAGGTCTTGTCAGCTTTGATTTTAAATAGCCACTTGCATTCAATTACCTTAGCACCTTCCGGTGGATCAACCAAGGTCCAAACCTGGTTATCGTACATTAATTACATCTCAAATTTCATTGCCTTGAGCTAATTTTTCGAGTCAGGGCTCTCAATAGCTTCTCAATAGGTAGTTGGATCCTCATGATCTACTAACTCAATAGTGTCACTATCGGTGATTAGAAATCCGCATCTCTTAATCTCCTGACGTACCCTATCGGACCTTCTAGGTTCTTGTGCAATGGGTTCTTGTTCCACAACTGGTTTTGAATTTGATCCCATTTCTAACTCATCCTCTGTAGGAGTTTGTGGCACTTGAATTTCTCCAAGTTCTGCTTTACTCCCACTGTCTTTCTTGAGAAGGAATTCCTTTTCCAAGAAAACAGCCTTGTGAGCAACAAATACTTTGTTCTCGGCATGTGAGTAAAAGTAGTATCCCTTTGTTTCTTTGGGATAACCTATAAATAAGCAAACAGTGGATTTGGACTCTAGTTTGTTAGATTTTAATTTCTTGACATGTGCTTTATAGCCCCAAATCCTGAGAAATGACATATTAGGTTCTTTCCCAGTCCATACCTCTTATGGTGTCTTCTCAACTGCTTTAGTTGGAGTACGGTTCAGTAGAAACGCAATAGTTTCTAATGCATAACCCCAAAAAGAAATAGGAAGAATAGCTTGGCTCATCATCGATCGAACCATGTCCAATAGAGTTCAATTTCTCCTTTCGACACACCATTCCATTGTGGTGTTCCAGGAGGAGTGAGTTGTGAAATAATTCCACACTCCTTCAGATGACCATCAAACTCTTGGCTTAAGTATTCGCCACATCAATCTGATCGAATGGCTTTTATACTTTTGCCAAGTTGGTTTTCCACTTCGTTCTTAAACACTTTAAATTTTTCAAAAGTTTTAGACTTATGCTTTATAAGATAGACGAGCCATATCTACTAAAGTCATATGTGAATGTCACGAAGTAAGTAAATCCACCTCTAGCCTGTGTACTTAATGGTCCACATACATCGATATGTATTAGTTCCAATAAGTCACTAGTCCTCTCACCTTTCTTGTTAAAAGGACCCTTTGTCATCTTTTCATGCAAACATGGCTCGTATGTGTCATACAATTCTAAGTCGAATGACCCAAGCACTCCAGATTTATGGAGTCTTGAAATGTATTTTTCATTTGTATGCCCTAAACGACAATACCAGAAGTAAGTAGGGTTTAATTTATTTGACTTAACCCTCTTTGTGTTAATGTTGTATATGGACTCTTCGTTTTGTAGATTAAGGATATAAAGGCCATTTTGTAACATGGCATTGCCATATGAAATGCCTTGGCGACGAATATGAATATTGTCATTATCAATAACAAAATCAAATCCATCCATATCCAAACAAGAAATTGAAATAATTTTTCTGCTCATAGCAGGCACATAATAACAATTTTTCAATTCTAAACAAAGTCCAGAAGGTAAAGTGGGTTGATACTCACCTATCTCCATGGCAGCAACTCGTGCTCCATTCCCTACACGGAGGTCCACTTCATTCTTCCCATGCAACTGCTTATTTCTTAACCCCTGCATATTTGAGCAAATGTGAGAACCACAACCGGTATCCAATACCCAAGTGTTAGAAATAAAAAGGTTAATTTCAACAATAAAAATACCAGAACTAGATACCTTGGCTCCATTCTTCTTTTGTTCTTCCTTGAAGAGAGCGCAATTCTTCTTCTAATGCCCTAACTTGTTGCAATGGAAGCATGTGCTCTAACTCTTCTTGAGCTTTTATGACTTGGTCTTGGGTTGGGCCTTAGGTGCACTCCCACTTGACTTGGGCTGAGCCAGGTCATACTTGGGTTTTGCCTTTCCCTTTCCCTTTCCTTTTCCCTTAGCGAGTCCTTTCTTAATGCCTCCTTGAACCATAATTATGGGATTGGTCTTTCGAATGTTCTCTTCAGCATTCTTAAGCATCCCATGAAGCTTGGTGATTGTCTTTTTCATTGCATGCATGTTATAATTCATAACAAATGGATCATAATCATCAATTAATGAACCTAAGATCAAGTCAGTGGCCAATTCCTTCAGGACTTGTACCTCAAGCTTCTCAAGAGTATCGAGATACCTTTTCATCTTGAGTACATGGGTACTAATAGGAGTACCCGCAACCATATTACAAGAAATTAAGGCCTTTGTTGTCACGAATCTCTCGTGTCGAGCTTGCTCTTGGAACATCTCCTTGAGGTTCACCATGATCGCATAAGCCTCTTGGTCCATTAATTGCTTTTGTAAGTCAGGTACCATAGTGGCCAGCATTAGACAGGTCACATCATTGGAGTCACTCTTCTTGGTCTCAAAAGTTTCCTTTTGAACTGCAGAGGCGTTCCTAGTAGGTTCTTCGGGCAAGGGTGCATCCAAAACATATGACTTATTCTCTTGCTTAAGAAATATTCTCAAGTTTTGAGACCAGTCTATGAAATTGGTGCCATTCAGTTTATCCTTTTCCAGAACCGATCACAATGAAAATTGGTTGTTTGAAAAAGCCATTTTCAATTTACAATAAAAACTTAGCAATATTAAATGAGGTCTTATTCATAATCCCACAAACCGAATTAATATCCCTTTAAATAATTCATGTTAGTGATTTAATGTAGGCCAAGATCCACTTTTCACAACAACTTATTAGTCAAGCTGAGCTTGTACACCTAACAAGTTAAGTTACTTAGGTAGGAAAACTCCAATCATGTCTCGTACATGACTCTTGGATCAAACGGGCTAACATCTTAAAATGTTATAGCACAAACCCATTTATTAGTTGCCTAGATCTGGGCATCCCTTTCCATGTTAAGTCCAACCTACATTCACAACCCATGCCTCACAAAGATAATCGGGCGTATCTAGGACTCCTAGTCTACGTGACCGATGATCGATGCCTTGACATGTTTTGAACTAGGAAGGCAACTTTGTGACTTACTATTTTAAGGATTCATTTTATTACGGCTTACATGACATACGCTTTGTCATCCATTCATAGCATGCATATATATATATATATATATATATATATATATATATATATATATATATATATATATATATATATATATATATATATATATATATATATATATATATATATATATATATATATATATATATATATATGTATAATTGCATAAAGTAAATCGTGACAAACATGGGCCCAAAAACCTACAACTAAGATTCTATACTATTACATAAGAATCTTCGAGTTGGGCTTCTCCACTCCGATGGGCTTTGTCTTGATTTACAAAGTCTTCAAATAAATTCTATACTAAGAAATAAATGAAAATTTTACAATAATATATAATGGCACACAGGCCATATTTAATTATAAAAACCCAGGGCCCATGAATGCACCATGCATATCCATTCATCACACAAAACAAGCAAATAAATATGCATAACATTCATGGATAAAACAAAGTCTAATTTTAATTAATTTAGCCAAGACCATTAATGAAAATTGTGTACTTGAACTTTTAAGAGAAGACCCTATGATGGTCCTGGGCCGAAGCCCATTGGACTAAATTCACTTATTGAATAAGCCCTCTTAAAACCCAAAACACAAACTAGTTAGATTTGTGCTATAAATCAACTCTAGTATAATTTCCAATTTTGCCATTTTTAATATTATTTAATACATCTCATAAACATTAAAAATGCATATAATATGTATCAAAATGAATTAAAACATAAAAATCATGGAGAACATATATCATACTCGGCATATATACTAAAACATACAAATAATAATGAAACTAGTTGTTTAATGCTCATATAATGCCACAAACAATGCACAAACACTTAAAACGATTTTATGAGCCATTTAATAATTTAAATAAGGTCATAAACATTGATTTAAGGTTCTGTTTAGATCTGATCTAAATGTTTTTTTGCTATTTTAATCAAAATAAAACAAACAATGTTGATTAAACATGCAACAAACACAAACTAGTCATAGTTTTAAGTGATTTTAAAATTAATCAATTAAATTGTCATGGACCAGAATTAAAACCAATTTTAAAATATGTCCAAACCTGTTATTAATCTTTAAAAATCACTTACAAACATGCCAAACACATTTATACATTTAATTTTGAAAACTAGTTGTTACACAAAAATATATCATACAAACTAGCACCTAGTTTCAAGATTAACATGTACCATCAGATATTTATCATTAAATCCGACCATGAATAGCTCTAAGAACATCTTAGGATAGTATATAAACATTTCACAATAATTATAATACCTAACTAATCATTTAAAATTGTTTTTACACTAAAACAATGCAAAAAACTCAAAACAGAAAATTTCAGCATTGCATGTTTTTAAACGAACGATTTTTAATCAAGATATCATGCATTCAAATCACTAAAATAAGAATTTTTAGTCTCTAATACCACTTATGGGATATCACATGGCAAATATATGAAGATCATGCAACAGAAAAATAAAAAATATAGATCATTCATGCCACGCAATCCACAACAAGAATCGAAAACATGCAATTTTAGGGTTTTGAAACTTACAATCTTAGATGCACTTCAAATCTTGATGTTGATGATGACCAGCAAATAGGATGAACTTATATGCCTTAGATCTTGATCACCAATGCCAAAGAAACAGCCTTTACACCACTCCTCTCTATGCTCACACACACAATTGTAAGGAAGGCTTAAAACTTAGAGTGCTAGCTCTAATCTTTGTGTATTTGGCAATGGGTATTAAATTAAAGACACAAGACCTGATCTTGTTCTTTCTAAGGTTCACCAAAGGCTGTCCAAAATCCAAGAGAAAAAGGAAGAGTCCTTTCCCCTTGAGAGTGGCGACTTAGAGGGAAAAAACCTAACCTTGAAAGATCAACTCATTAATTCATATCATGGACCAAGGTCCAATTAGCATTTTTAATTCCCATTACATACATTAATTTGACTTTAAATAAAAGCCCAAATTAATTCCCAATATTCTATTTAAATATTTTAAGCCCAATACTTTGTATGCGATCCTATAGGTCCATTTAATATTGACAATGAATTAATAAATTAATTCAAAGGCTATATATATTCTCTAGCAAGATATTATAGCATTCCAAATTAAATGAAAATGCAAATGACATTTAGTGACCTAATGCAATTTTGCATAGTCCCTTACCCTTAAATATCGGAATTAATATAAGGTATGGAACTAGTTATCTTTGTATATACTAATTCCTTTCTTGATATTCCAGTGACACTGAACTCTCAGATAAATAATGATTACTCATTATTTAATTTTGGTATGGCCATACACTTCTCAGTTCACTGATCAAGTGGCCGATGATATTTTATCTCTTATTGAGATGGGTAATCCCTTTACTTCTCTCATGCTGTCTAACATGAATTAGTGCATACCCAAGCATACCCATACTTGTCACCCTGTTATGAGTACGTTAGGTGTATGTCAAAGTACACAGTAATTCATAACGAGTTTCATAGAGATTTTAGGTCTAAGAACTCCGATGCAAAACTTACACATGAGAAATACTTATGATTAGTACCATGCAGTGCTCTCATGAACGGATCGAATCCAGATACCATGTTCTAAACATGTATCTATGATCTCTGATTGACACTCTTATCCTTATGATCTGTAAGATAGAACTCATCTTATCAGAGTGAGCATACTAGTCTTAATTCATTTGTTATTTCCACAACAATGACTGACTAGGGACATTTAGAATGAAGTCTCTATTGTTTCAAGGTCTTACAACTATGTGCCTCACACATGATAACTTAAACTGAAACAACATTCTTAGATAGTTCTATCAATCGATATGCACAGGAATACAATAGATAAAACAAATGTCTCATTTATTAATTTAAGTGTTTTATAACAATACATTGGGGCTAGGACTTACACTAATAGTATAGGGCCTTATAGTAGGTATGGAGGCTACAGGCTGCAGATTTGATGAGTTTTATAGATGGTTGATAACTCTCTCTCTCTCAGCTCAGAGACTAGGGCACCTGCATCGAGATAGAGATTCCTGGGGTAAGGGGGGCTGTGGTTAAGACTAACAAGGAGTTGAGGAGGTACATCGGGTACCTGAGGTGAGATTTGATGTGGTATTTAGAGAGCCATTCCCAAGCAATCTTTCAGGTAGGACAGGGGTTAGAGAGGCTAGAAAATGTGATAGCATAAATCCTGTAGCCTTTGACATCAGTGCTACCAGGCTTTAGGTTTGTATTCGAGTAGGCAGGAGAGCAACCACCTCCAGCACCTCAGGCTATGGCTCCAGATCGACCTCCCAGGCCATCAGTATTTAGACCACCATTAGGGGTAGCTTATCGTTGAGCATCAGGTCCAGGGCCCTCACCATTCAGGGAGTTTACTTTATTAAAATTTTTGATGTATATAAAAAGCGGAGTTGTATATAATTTATTTTATCATTTTATGTCTCATTTTATTTATGCTTTCTATGCTTAGGAAATAAATGAATGTGAATGCCATGTAATTAACAAGATGACTTGTAAATAACCATGCCACAACACAAAAAAGCAAAAGAAAAGATAATAATAATAGAAGCCAAATTCAGTAAGCAGTACACTAATATTTAATATCTTACACATCAGATACTCAAAACCCCACCAGGGGGCATGTATTTACTGTTTCAACAATAATGAAATAAAGGCACCTACCTTCACCATATAGAATTTCCCAAATAGGAGTCCATTCACCATAAACTAAGCAACCATTACCATCCATCAGAGCATGAGAGGTTTCAATTTGAACACATCAAAAGCCATAAGGTTGATGTTGAAAACAATGATCTACTGAATAGGAAGCATTAGGAAGTTTACTAGAAATAGATTCCAACATCTCAGTGATTCATTACAGGTGCATATTTGCCAGAATGACTTCAAGCATCTTAATGATTCCCCAGTAAATAGATACATATTTGCAAAAAAAATATCCTGAGATGAGCGTTACTTCAGAAAGGAGCAACCAAATCTCTCAGAAAGAGCAACCAACAGGTCAGCTAATGAATAACACCAATCAAATATTACCTTAATCATCTCATGTGATGTTACAGATGATTCTAATACCGATCAAGTATGACATATTGTTCTAACTCTGTATGCAGAGAAACTGATGCTAGTTATGACAAATTTAGGCAATTTGATTCTGCATACCCCAAGCGCTAATCAAATGTAATCAAGTTAACTTGATTCTACATTCCCAGGCGCTAATCAGGGAAGACCTTTTTCCTTCTTGCAATTTCTCATGCCTCGGGTGCTAATTGGACAAGTGGAGACTCGCCACCTTCAATGGAGTTAGTGTAGCTTTCTTATCCTATAACCTAGCTATATCACTTTATTCTGTATCATTATACTTGCTATACTGTAATATTAAATAAATAACCTTACTGAATAGAGATCTTATAAACAACTTAAGCCATAACATTTAAACTCAATAGTAAAACTTTACTTATAAGATAGTCTCTTTAAATATTACAAAAAAACTACAACTATCAATCACCAATACTTTACAGAATTTCCAACATCAAAATTTAAAACTTAAAAGGAAGACTATATACTTCTAGTCTCTCTCCTATGTTGGTCGACCACTGCAAAAATTATCTCTAAGAAAAACTCCTATCTCGATAACTTACACGGATTTAAACACCCGTGCAAAGCTATAAAGCTTAGTGGGGAACATAAATCATGACAAACAACCACTCACATCAATCGTTAACAAGCACTCAACATGTACAACAATTATTCCACATGATTCAACATTAGAGATACAAATCCAAGAAAAGAAACAAGAATCGACATCTATATCAATATGTGAGAATCATGTGAATTCATTAATAATAATCTGACATTGATGCTTTGCATTCAAAACACATAATCATACAAACATAAATATCTTAGGCCAATAAATCGATCATTTAAATTAAAAGGGTTACTATCACTCATATCAAGATATAGTATCAATACTTTAAACTCTTATCTACTACTTCTTCACTTATTAACAATCCAATTAGTTATCATACAACTACTTTCCTTATATCAAATATTCATATATCCTTAAGTTTTGTATCACAAATTAGCTTTTTTGTTCCTTAACGTTTCAACTTGTTTACTCTTAGTACTTAATTAATCTTTTTAGTATATATGTGATACCTAAGCTAAACTTACATAAAATCTTATTAATTAATCGTGCAAGACTAACCATCATAAATCTGGTACAATAGTATTTTCTTGCTTATCATACAAATGAAAAGCTATTTGCACCTATTATCAATCTTATATTTCATCTCAATAGGTATTATGATATATTTACATCTACTCTTTCACATCTTTGTTAATTATAACTTTATTGTATTTGCTAGTTCTATGTTTTATCTAGCGTATGATTATTTTATTACTTAAGTGTTTACTATCACACATAAAGTTATTTATGTTTCCAAAAACTAAGTGTACCATAGTAACATCTCTACTATTCAAGCACATCAATTATACATCCATCACCTTATTATTCTTATATAAAAAAAGTCATTCATGTCAATCAAGAACAATTAATTATCGATTATGCTGATTAATCAATATTAATAAAATAATCATCAACGAAGCCTATATTCATATTCATAAAACTTTTCATCCAAAATATAAGAAACATTATGCATCAAAGGCTACATATATGATATTAAAGTATTATGTCCATATATTATATGCAAGTTCACTTATTATTATATTTCTCCATATATTATACATTGATTCATATAAAGATCATATGCAACTCAAACAAGAATTGTCATGTTTTCATTTTCTTTAGCTTTGCATGATGCATAGTCTTACACTATTCTATAGACATGGATAACGAGTTAAAATATAACAGTAGCACCCGAAGCTACAAATAAGATACCGAAGGTAATAAACAGTAACCCCTTATAGGAACAAAACTGTACTATCTGACCGGTTAAGCGGATCCAAATGGGGTTGTTTATGATCCAAATGGGACTATGTCTGTATAATATGACCCAAACAAGGTTGATTTACACTGTACTTTATGACCTAAATGGGTTCAACTATACTTTAGCTTTCAAGCGGACCCAAACAGGGTCGAAACTATACTCCAACAGCTGCAAGTTACCCTTATAGGCATGCCTATCTATCCACATCCTAAATGCAACACAAGTAATTAGATCTCTTTACTTTATCTTTCAATTCTTTACATTACTCTATTTAATCATATACATATATACATATGTATACTCTTGTATAACTATGTAATGGATAGTCATGTACATGTTCATATGTAACTTTCTATAAGCATGCTATCATGCACTCACTTGAATATTATTTTTCTATACTTATAATCAATTCAAGCATTTAACTCTTTCATTTGTGTGTGATGATGATACTTAGCATCATACTATATTGAGTCTCTTTAATCAATGATGGGTATGAACATGTTCATATTATAATTATCTTGAAGTATACTTTATAATTGTATCTACTTAACTACATGCTTTTGTGATCATATATGTACATACAAGCTTTACTATCCATTTTTGTGTGATATTTTCATAACACTATAATCTTGGAAAAGCTTTACATATGCACACTATTAATTAAAATTACATTTCAATACACACATAGAATGTTTACCTATATGTTTACATACATATATGAATATATATAAAATCACATATAGTTATACAAATAACTGTAAATATATAATTCGCACATATATGTAAATATATGTTTATATAAGGTGATAAAGAATTTCTAATATGTATACACATGAATACAAGTATAATCAATACAATACAAGTAGTTGTGAATGAACATAAATCACTATCTTCATATACTTTCGTATGGTAACATATAAACATATCATATAAGCATATACATGTTATCTCAAATAAGAATAAGTATAATAATTCATATATTTGTCACATTTCATGCTTTGTCAACTTTTTATACTTATTGCTTTACAATATTATTATATAATCTTGAACTTACACCTCTTTATATGTTGCTTTCTACATTTTGAAATGCTCTAAAGATGTTTAAGGAGGCTTAGGTAGACTTTGGTAACGATTTAGAACCTTTAAATCAATTATAAAAAAAATAAGGAAGGGTTAAGGTCATTACTAAATAGTACTAACTGTGACATAGGTGGACTTTATGTTCTGGACTAATCTCATGGTCATTGTCGAATTGGTACTGACCGTGACATACATTCTGTGTATAGGCAGATTTACTGGTTCATTTTCTTTACGATTTTAAACCTTTTAAACATCATTTTTAGGAAAAATGGCCTTCATCAAACTTATTCCTCTATGTTTCCAATTTTTAGAACACTAAAAATATCTCATTATCATCCCTAAATCTTAAGATATCATCAAAACACTGAGGATTGTTCCTAATGACAGGATCACTGGCAGTTTCAATTTCAAAATTAAATTTGACATGTTTAAGGCAGATTTAAGCTTTGAGTTCTTTAGAGAAAATATAAGTATGGAAGTATAGTTTATTCATAATTTTGTATCATAGAATTTAGAATTCTCTAGTAAAAGTTATGTTAAAAATACAGCAATTTGCTCACTATAACTCGGCAACAACTCACAATAAATTTCAAGTTAAAATTAAGGAAACTTAGATGCAGAATCAAACTCCAGTTTATTCTACAAAATTATAGGTCCATGTCTTAAGTTTAATTACCAATATAATTACAAAAATTAGAGTTACAAAACTTGAGCTATGCTTAAAATACAGAAACCGGTTCCTAATGAACCAATCCAAATTTCTACTTCTTAAAACTGCAATAAATAAATACATGCAAGATATAATCCTTTAGATTTCACCTCAAAACTATGTTATTAAATCAAAATACATTCCATTACACATTTTATCAATATTTACTCAAATAAAATCCACATGCAAGATGAGTAAAGATCCATAACCTTTAATGGAACACCAAATCTTCCATCAATACTTCTTTTTCTTGACTTCTTCTTCTTCCTCTTTCCTTCCTATAGCATTTCTTGAAGATTCCTCATCTCAAACCATCACATGCAACTCAAGAGTGTTCTAAGTTGTTAAGTGTCTAAATTCATCATAAGAGAGATGTTGATGGATTTTACAATAGAGAGAGAAGTGGGATTACACTTTTTAGTGAGAGATGAATGAGAGAATGAAAATTTACATTTCTTTCTCCTTTTTTCCTTGCCAAATTTGTTCTTTTCATCTCAAGAACCAAGAAAATATTTTCTCTCTCCAACATGCAAAGACTCTATCACTTAAATAAAAGGGCAAAGTATCCTTATGCTCCCTCATCTATTTGCATGTTAGAAATGTGTCCCCATTTGTTTCTTTCTTTCTAATTTGACCCCATGAGTACTTTATTTTCTTTAATTGAACCCCATCTTCCTTTATTTTATTGATTTGGCCCACTAATACATAATTATATCATAATTGACCACTTAACTATAATTTCTTTTCAATTGCACCTTTGTATACCACAATTTTAATTAACTCTCTAATCCTCTACCACATGAGACCATTAATCTACAAGGTCTTAACAATAATAATTTCTCTAATTAAGCTTCATTAGACATTAATAACATGATAATGCCCTTGAATTCTACTAAGGCCTATTTTGGGTCCTTACAATTGGGCTCAAGCTATCTCGATTTTGCATGCCCCAAGTACTACTCAGACACATTCAAATAACTTGATTTTGCATACCCTAGGTACTAATTAAACAATTAATATAGGGTTAACACATCAGCAAACTGATGTTAAATATCCAAATTCAGGGTTAATGCATTGATAAGATGATGATAACTACCCAACCAAAAGACTCACTACCTCAAAAGGTACGTGTTTTAATTAGCCTAGAGATTCGTTGCCTCAGGTACGCATCTTTTTCCTTGTACTTTGAATTTTAGCTCACTTTGGCACCAATGCACTAGCTCCCCAAAATCAGGGGCAGCTATAGACACTGTGACTTAAGGCAACCTAAATCAAGGTTACCTGATGATGAGGAAATAGCATATTGCTAACAACAGGTACAGATCTCAAAGCTCCGATCACGAATTTCTCATTTTCTCTTAAAGATTTTCCATGATTTTCTAAAATTTTTAAATATCCAAGTGTTTTAACAAAATATGGATAAAAACCTTGTTTTGGACTTTCAATGGTGACAAATGGCCATCTGTCACTTGAAGGGTGCCTGTCTGTGGGATCCTCTCTCTTGTATAGTCTAGACTAGGAGTATTTTAGGAGAATCAGGTTTACTGATGAGGGATCGCCGCCCCTTATTGAGGGACGCCCGTCCTTAGCTTGAAATCCAGATTTTCCCATATTTTCCTGGGTTTTCAAAAAGGGATGTTTTATCTCTTAAGATTTATTCCAGATTTGGAGGGTTTTACCTCTGGATTTGAGGAGATTTAAGTTTGAATTGAACTCAAATTCTTCCTTAGGTATAAAGACTCAAATCTAGGGTTTTAAAAAAGGAGAGGAATCATTATTTTTGGAGAGCCACCTTTAAAGAAGAAGAATAATTCAATTTCTTTCTCTCTTTAAACTTTTAGCTCTATTAATTCTTGTTGAAACATACACCACATACAAACAAATTTCATATTTTTTTATAATTAAGGAGTGCAATTTGGAGTAAAGATCTGGACTACAATCATCATAGAGTTAGAATATCTCCTTAGAATATTTCCTGAGGGTAATATTCTAGGCTTAGTCATTCCTTCTCTCTTTACAATTTTATTTATATGTTCACATAATTACTTAGCATTGGTTTAATACGTTTTTTTATTGCCATATTTGAATGATATACATGCTTATTGATATGTGAAGTGTTGTTGCACTATAAAACACATTAGAGGCATGATAGGTCCTTTTAGGTTCCTCCATTATTGTATGTATAAAGCTTTAATTTTGCTATTTTAATCCTATAAACATGTATCTTTTTATGCATATTATATATGATTTGTTGTTATAACATGTTTTGCCATGATTTTAGATTATATAAATGCATGCTAATGGTTAGGAATATTTTTATATGACTTTTCTACATTTTTCTGCATTTTTTGGTTCTATCCAGAGGTGATGGACAAGAAGATAGACTGATGGATGGTCGTCTAGCATTCGACGGATGAGATGTGCTTAGCCTGTCTCTCCATCCCATCCTTTGCTCTTTTGTGGCTGTCCATCACTCCTTTTGGCTTTCCTTAAGTGTATTTGAAGGTATTTTTGCATGTATTTTAGGCTTTTGTGTATTTTTTGCATTATTTATTCACTTCTTACAGTATTTATGCATTATTTGATGTGTTTTTGCTTTTTACAGTATATTTGTGTAGTTGAATCTATTATGTCTATGCAAATAAATCTATGATTTTTTTATCATGAATACTAATTCATTTGTTTTTGTGTGATTTTTTGAGTAATTGATATATTTATGGCTTTTGAGGGTTTATGTTTTTTTGCATAGAAATTTATACTCCCACACTGGTCACTATCTCTACTCCCTGGTCGTATCGATTATTTTGCTTTATTTTATTTATTTATTATGGCTTTGTTTATTTATTTATTTTTATCGTTATTTGTTATTTTATTTTGGATGTATTATTTTTTGGGATTTGTAATAGTTAGTACAAAAGGGATTTTTCAAGTACGTTAAAATAAAAAGACACTTAAAACATTTTCTAGAAAATAAATTGGGTTTTTTTTACAAAACATGGACCAATGTCTAATTTTTAGCCTGAATCCACATAATGTAACAAAAGAGATTTTTTTTAACTATGTATGAGGAAGCCAATACTTCCAAATTAAATCGATAGGTTATTTTATGTATGTATATTGATCTTATTTTGTATTATTCTTTAGGACAAATTTCCTCTGTAATAATTTCTAAGTAGGGTTTTATTTTAGGCATTTATTTACTACTTTTTGTTTGAATGAGATGCTTTAAATTCTATCATGTGCATTGTGTGAGAGAGGAGAGAATATTAATTTTGAAACTCAATTATAAATCAACACCTAACTAAAATTCTTAATAAGAGCGATGTTTCGAACACCAATCTCTGTTTGGGCATCAGAATAAGGTCGAGAATCAATTCTCAATATTTTGTTGGGTGGCGACTCCATGACACCTACCTCTTTAAGCCCACTAGTAGACACCTTCATGGGTTGATCATCAGCAATAATTTAGACTAAATCCTTTTTATTGCAAAATGGCCAGTTTATGATTAAAAGCGAGTCTCCTCCAGTTTTGAACCCTAAAAGTGGGCCTTCAAGAGCAAACTCGAAAGTGAAAGATGGCTCCAACATGTGTCACAGTAGCAATTCCAGCTTTTGGGTTAAATGAAAGCATGTTAAATAAGTCTGATTTGACCATCTCAGCTTATGAAAATTCCAAGAGACAAGTTGTTAGGACCTTTAAAGCTTTAGTGAAGACAAAGCCTATTGAGACAAAAGGCGAGTTTGTGGTATTGCCTATTCCAGCTAATTTTTTTGTGCTTCTTAGAAGGCCATTATTTCATAAGCTGGGGAGAGTGCCTTCCACATTGCATCAGATGATCAAGATCTCCCATGATGATCAAATGGTAGCTATTTAAGCTGTAAAGGAGAATCAAGTATATGTGCTCGAGATAGTGAAATAGTCATTTAGTAGGTTTCATATGTCAGTTATTAGTGATGAAGAGGGTAAAGGTAACTTTTGTGACAATCTTCAAGTGATCAGTATGCTTAAGAAGATAAACTTTCTATTAGGTGCTAGTTAAGGCAATAACTCCCAAGGACCTTAGACTACTATAGCTACTAAGGGCCAGAAGGACCTTAGACTACTATAACTACTAAGGGCCAGAAGGATAAGAAGGGATTAGACCTTACTGGTTCCAAATTAGTGAAAAGGATTCCCCATATCTCCTAAAGCTTTATGTTAGCTTTAGGTATTTGCCTTTATTATGGAGAGAATGAACCTCAACTGATAGGGAGTGAGCCAGTGCAAGGATTTGAACTATTTAATGATGTCTTCGACTGGAAACGAGGGATTATCAAGCCAGTTGAGGGTTTCTAAGTTGAAGAGATTCTTTTACACCATTCAACTTGGGACAAAGGGATGCCTAAGGAGGTTTTGACAAAAAAGTTGCTTGCTATTTAGTTGAAAGGAAATGGAAGGTCGAGGTTGAAGATCCACCAGAGGTCAAGGATGGAGAGACATTTGAAGCTTCCAAGATTGAAGAGGATGCTTTCATTAATATTATTTATGTTCCTGAACCTTTTAATGAGAACATTGATTGCTCTTTTTATTATATTAATAAGATGAACAATTTTGCTTACTTGTGTTATGTTTCTTTTGATTTCAATATGCATAATCATGACTATAAACTATTCATATTTGACATTAACTTAACAAAGACTTATTCATTTAATCTCGAAACAAAAGATAATCCAAAAGAAATTTTATTGGCATCAAATATAACTCCTGAAAAGAGAGAAAAATTTGAGAGAATATTGAAAAAATATGAAAAGTCTTTACCTAGACCTATGAAGATATGCTGGGAATAGATCAAGAAGTTACCGACATTCCAACATATTCAGGGTATAAGCTAGTCAAGCAAAAAACTCAGAAGGTTTAGACTGGAGTGGGTCGAAAAGGTTAAAAAGGAGATCAAGAAACAAATAGAAGCTAAGTTTTTAGTGAAAGTTCAATACCCCATGTGGCTGGCAAATGTAGTTCCCGTAACAAAAAAATATGAAAGAGTTAGAGTCTGTGTAGATTGCAGGGACTTAAACAAAGCCTGTCCTAAGGATAATTTCCTTTTACATTGCATAGATGTCCTGGTTGATAGTGCAACTACATGTGCCATGTACAGTTTTATAGATAGGTTTGCAAGGTATAATCCAATTTAAAACAAGATAATGGATCAAATTAAGATGGCTTTAATAACTACATGGAGTGTATATGCCTACCAGTTTATACCTTTTGGACTTAAAAATATAGGTGCTACCTATTAAAGGATGGCAATTAGGATACTAGATGACTTGATTCACAAAGAAGTGGAGGTATATGTGGATGACATGATCAAATCGATCACTCGAGAAGGTCATTTTGAGGCATTAAAGAAGTTTTTCCAGAGAATTGACAAATACAACCTTTGCTTTAATCCAAAGAAGTGTATCTTTGGGGTCACTTTAAGTAAGCTCTTGGGGCATGTAGTGAGCCAAAAAGGTATAGAGGTAGATCCTGACAAAGTCAGAGCCATTAAAGAAATGCCAGTACCCCAAAAAGAGAAAGAGATACAAGGGTTCTTAGGGAGGATTTAGTATATAAGCAAGTGCATAGCCAAGTTAACTTTGATTTATAAGCTAATATTCAAATTACTCAGAAAGGATCAACCAGTGGTCTAGAATGAATATTGTTAAAAGGCATTTGATACCATCAAGGAATATCTATTGTATCCACCAGTGTTGAGACTACCTCAGGTAGGTAAGCCTCTGATTTTGTATTTGGCCATAGATGATAGTTTGATAGGAGCAATAACGGCTAAAGAGGACGACTTCGGGAATGAGTATGCAGTATACTACCTCAGCAAAGAGTTTCTCCCTTATGAAGCAAAGTTTATAGAAGTGGAGAAGATATGTCTACCAGTTATATAGGCATCAAAGAAATTGAGATACTATTTCCATTCCTATAAGATATAAGCAATGGCTAAAGAACACCCTGTTAGGTATTTACAGAAAGCACCCTTGCTCTTAGGGAAAATAGAGAGATGGTTAATTCTCCTACAAGAATTTGATGTGGAATACATTACTAAGAAGACCATTAAGCGAAGAGCAGTAGCAGAGTTCCTGGCTGATCAACTATTAGAAGGAGATGAGATAACTTATGAATTTCTCGATGAGCATATGGTAGCTATAATAGTGCAAGGTTGGAAAATGTACTTCGATAGGGCTGTAAACAACAAAGGAGCCAGGGTAGGAGTAATCTTGGTCACCCCAAAAGGAGAGAAAATGCCATTAGCAAAGAAATTAAGGTATAAGGCCACGAACAATAAAGCTAAGTATGAAGCTTATATCTTCGAGTTGTAAGCCTTGTTAGCTATGGGGAAAAATCTACAGAAGTGTTCAGAGACTTGTCATTAGTAGTTTATCAGGTAAGGGGAGACTGGTCAGCGAAGGAGGAGCAATCGTTGCCCTATCTCAAGTGTTGAAAGCTTTGAGCAGCCAATTTGCAGTTTGTACTTTTAGGTATGTGCCAAGAGAAAAGAACCAGCTAGTAGATGCCTTAGCCACCTTGGTATCAATATGGGATAATTTGAATGGGATGAGTATAAATCCCATGTTGATCTCAAGTTCTGATATACCATGCTTTGAGGATGAGCAGATTATGGACATCAAGGTGGATGATGGAAAACCTTGGTATTATGACATTGAGAACTATTTGGAAAGGTCAATATTCCCTAAAGAAGCTACTGGAAAAGACCAAAGGATGATCCTTAAAGTGTCTACCTAATTCATTACTGTAGGAGGAGTACTCTACAAGAGATAGCCTGATAGAATCTAGTTAAGGTGTCTAGATGAAAAGAGGCAAGAAAAGTCATGGAGGAAGTGCATACAAAAATGTGTGGAGCCCATATGAACGATTTTTCTTTAGTTAAAAAGATCATGCATTAAGGATTCTTTTGGCTTTCAATGGATATTGAATGTTCTAAGTAAGTTAGAGAGGGCCAACAGTACGTAGACTTAAGGCATTTACCAGTTTTTGAGTTATGCAACCTCATATCACCATGGCCATTTGCCATGTGGGGCATAAACATCATAGGTATGATCCATCTGCCTACTTTGAATGGCAAAAGGTTTATTATAGTGGCCATTGACTACTTTACCAAGTGGGTAAAAGTGGAATCTTTCAAAAAGAAAGATGCAAGGACATGGCTAAGTTTATTGAAAGGAACCTGATATGCAGATACGGTTTACCTCACCATATAATGTTGGATAATAAGTTATAGTTCTCTGGTGAAACCAGGTAGATGCTTATCAAATATGGAGTGCAACTCCATAAGTATACGCCTTATAAACCTCAAGCAAATAGAGAAGTTAAGGCAGTTAATAAGAATGTCAGAAGGATTTTAGCCAAGATGGTTTGGACTTATAAAGATTGTGTCGATAAGCTACCGTTTGCATTATGGGGATATAGGACCATAACCAGAATGTCAACAGGGGCTACTCTATGAACAAAGAGATCTGGTGTTCAAACAGATGAGGCCCAAAATTTCAGACATTTAAGGTAAGTTTAGGTCTGGGAAGGACATTTTGTGCTTAAAAAGCTATTGTCTAAAAGAGCTACCATTTTGTTAGACATTGATGGTAATGAGTTCAGAGAGTCGGTAAACATAGAAAAATTGAAAACGTTCCATGGTTAAGACTAAAATAAGAAAAAGAAGAGAATAAATGGCCCGCGGCTCGAAAATCAAAAAATGGTAACCTTGCTAAAATTGGGCACCTCATGAAGGTGAAAACCAAAAAAAAAAGGCACCCTGACCAAAAATTAGAGTCCAAGAGAAAATAATCAATTAAGAAACCCCAAAAGGGTTGATTAATGACAGGAGTTATAATGCTTCTAAAGTTTCATTTTGAGATTAAATATTATAAGTCATTGGGGTAATATCAAATACTGATCATATGTGCTGAAATCAAAAAGAAATATCATGCACGTATTCATAACATTATCAATGTAGCAAAAGTAGCATATTATTTTCACATATTCAAATTTAAAAAAAGCCATATGTGAAAAAAAAAACTTTTCATGGAGCCATATATGAAAAAAAAAAGTCACTAGGGTGAGTTAGATCCATCTCAGGCAAAAAATAAGGTAAGGAAACACATAAAAATCTAAAAAGACTCATATTCCAATAAGGGAAGCTAGTATAAAACCAACAAAAGGTGTGCTACCTTTAAAATAAGGACATACCTGAAGCAACATGGGAATACTGGTAAGACAAAAGCAAAGGTTATGATGGACAGCATCCAAACTAATAATGGCCTCTGGCAAATTCAGATGGAAGGGATTGTGGCCTCTCCGCACACCATCCATAATATTGAATAGTGCATAATCTCCAATCATCAAGCCATCGGTGCACATCAACAGCCATCGAGCAAAACAGTAGAGTAAGATGAGTCCAAATAGAAAGATGGGCATATCATCAAAATCCTCCAAAATATTTGCCAAAAGCTCCAAAGAGAAGGTCCTCCCATAGAGAACTAAACCTCTAGCCTCAGAAGGAAGGATGTCGAGAGCACAAGTGACCTCTTTAAGGTAATTGGGAATAATGTTAGGCAGACACGATCGAGTACCTAAAGCAAACCTAGCACCAATGAACTCGGTAAACTCTTTAAGTAAAGGGCAAAACTTTTAGTGAGTGAACCTAAACACATGAAACCTTAGGTCCCAGTACCGAGAAACTGCAAATATCAAATTTCTATCAATGGAAACTCTCCTTAAGAACCTCATATTTGAATATAGAGCTAGAAGGGGGTCCTCTCAAGTTCTTGAATCATCCAACAGGTGATGAAATTTGGCAAGTGTAGAAGTCATGGTAATAAAAGTTTTAGATAATCTAAATGCAAAAATGATAGAGGAAAATAAATAACTGGAAGAAAAATAGACATGAAAGAAAAGAAAATAAAAGGAAAAAAAAAAGAGAAAATACCTAGCAGAAGCTTCCTTGGAAAAGGGAGAGGTCAAAGGCATAAAGACCAAGAAAATTTGGGCACTATTTATAAAAAGTAATGATAGACGCCCGTCCCTCGAGGAGCGAGCCACAGACAACCCATCTGTCACCCTTAGAAGACCAAAATGCATTCTTTTATGCATGTCCCATTAATTGCACATACATGTTGTTGAATTCTTTCTCGTTTTCATTTTTGTAGGAATTTCAAAGGTTCCATGGCCCAGACAAATAAATTCAGAAGATTCTAGATGCGAAAAGCTAGGAAATTAAAGAGACATGATAAGTTTTAGGGAGTATTTTAGGTTTCTACTAAATATGTTTAATTAAATTAAATAATGGATGTAAATAATATAAATAGGGTGGTAAATAGGTAACATAGGAAAAAATAAGGTGTTTTAAGTAAAATAGTGTAAATAAGAAATGTAAATAAAGAGATAAAAATTGAAAAAAACAAGAAAATGGCAAAATGGTTAAAAAGTTGCGAGTGACAGAGCATCCTATACGCGTTGCCTATCACTGAAGCCCGTCCCTCGCTCGAAAATTTGAAATATAAGGCCTTACTTCTTCCTTTCTTTTTCATTTTCCAGCAACCACAATTTTTTCTAACGATTCAAGCTTTTCCCTCGATTTTTTTGATTTTTTTCCTTATTTGTGATCCGTTTCGAGAGTTGTTTACACCTAAAATCCTTCGAAAGTGGCGCACACCTTAGGGAATGCTTTGTTTTCATTTTTTTCACATTTTCTTTTACCTCTTATCTACTTCACAAGATGCCTCATAGAACCACACGTACGAACCTGGCTTGACCTATACTAGCATACATGACACTCTAGTAAGCTGCCAAATATCAAGCCTTGCTGCGAGTGCAGTTCAAATCCAACCGCTTTATGTCTAGACAATTTCTATAGGATATCGAGCTGACAAAGGAGGTTGATAGAATTTTGGCTAGAGCAGAGTGGATGAAGTTCTTTGCTCTAGCTTTTTAGACCTGCCCTGATGTCACCTGATAGGTCCTTACCACACTACAATATGGTGGCTTTCAGAGATTGGATACAGAGGAAGGGGTGGTCCAGTTCTAGGCACTAGGCATCCATTACAATATCACACCTCGCAATTCATTCAGGCTATAAGCCTTTCGATTGGACCCGATATGGTTACACCTAGTAGGTTGATGGATTGGACTAGATGGAGAGCAGTGACACTCCCAATGGTCGTATATCGATCAGATAAAGTGAAAAGTACTATGCTGGCCACCCAAGTTTTTTGGTACATTTAAAGAGTGTTACCTACCTCCTATTTACATGTATAGAGAGCCCGAAGTTAGTAAACTTTGCCGACATCATTAGCTTTTAGGGCATGTAGGAGTGTAGGTGTGTAGACATCACCCATGAGATCATCGCCTCACTAGTCAGGTTGTCCACTTAGCCCACTACACAGATCTATATGGAAGGCATCATTACCCATCTGTTGATATCACCAGGGGTAGATAAGAGCAGATTCAGTGATTCCATTCCAAAGGGCATATATATTGACTTATAGGTTATGCTTACCATAAAGATGGTGAGCCCATTGAAGGGGGAGACGGGCAGTACAGGTTATTAACTATTCTCAAAACCAAGCAGAGATACGATCTTGACTCTATAGTGGTAGATGCATCAGTAGAGGAGGATGAGCAGGATCAGTCACCACAAAAGGTACTAGCAGACCCACAGGTTCCTCCCATGCAGCCACCATAGTCGGAGGGTCAAACAGAGGGGCCATATGAGCCGTATGAGTTGTAAAAGCACCAGGGGCTATGTGAGACCCCATACATGACCCTAATTTAATTTGCATATTTTTAAATGAGAATTTTGTATGAGTAAGGGTCAATGGGGTAAATTATTATGTTAATTGCATGAAAATAAAATTTATGAATAAGGTTTAATATTAATTGAGGGTGCAATTGAAGTAAAAAGTATTATTTTGGGGTAAATTTGCAATTACAGCATCTTTAGAGGCAAATGTGGATAAATGAATAATTGAGAAGTCAATTTAAGAAAAATTGTTAGTGGGGAGGTCACTTTATAACATGCAAAAAGGTGCATGGTTTTAATGTGACATGCAAAATCTTGAGGGATTAAAGAGGACATTTACCAAAACACTATATATATGTGTGTGTGTTAGTGGAATGAAAGAGCAAGTGAGAATTAGAGAGGGAGGTCGGCATTTTGAAGAGAGAAATCCAGAAATTCATCTTCATCTTCTTTCTTTTATCTCTACTAGATCATCTCAAGAAAATTAGGTGATAATTTTGTTGGTTCATCAAGAGTTTAAGGCATTAAGCTAAGGTAATTATTATGTTAATGAATCCTTCATCATCTTCTTCTCTTTTCTTTTCATTTTGATTGAAGAGAATATTAAATAAGTGTTGGAAATTTGATTGATGATGATGTTTGTGAAGGAGAAGAGGAAGGAAGAAAGAACAAAGGGAAAGAGATTGCAAGAAGTTAAAGACATAGAGATTTTGTTGTTGTTTTTTGCTAAGGTATGGGAACTTAGGATTATTCATATTGCATGTGAAATTATCTACTGGAACATGTTGTGGTTGGCTTGAAATCTAGAGAAAAGTAAAGAGAACACAAGATAAGAAATGCATGTGAGTCTTAAAAATTCTGGGTTTGAGTTCACTGGACCTAGTTGTACTATCTTGGTAATATCTTGAGTTTGAGAATATATAATTAGATGATTCCAATTGGGTCTTAAACTATACTTATATACAAAGATTTCATAAGAAGAAATCACACTCAAATTCTGCCTCTAAATATTTTTTTATGATTTATTGAATTTAGGAAAACTTCTAAATTCGGATTCTGGACCAGGTTGGGGAAAAATTGAGATATCTGTATGTACAATGATCATAATGACATGAAATTAATTTCTATGAAAACTAGACTCATAAAGACACATTTTATATGTATGAAGTAATGCCTAATTTTATTTCTAAGTTTGTCAAATAATTAACATGAAATTCGTTGAATCTGTTGGGACTGTTAGGGTACAGATGTTGGTATTTTGGGTATAAGTAATAGTAGAGAAGTCAAAATATTATTCTGTAAAATTCTGAGTAAACTAGATACCTAGGAGTACGTTTTTGATGAAGAAATGTTGGTCTAAATCCCTCTTGATTTTATGCTATGAATTTTTATAAGTGACAGCCCCCACTGTTTTGGTTCTATGAACAGCCTATAGTGTTTTTCAAATAAATCGAGTTATAGACCAGATATTAAGATTAATTTTGATGCTCTGGAAACTAGACACATAGGGGAATAAGATTGTAGAAGTCCATTTTGCCTAAAAATGACATCTTCAATTTCAAATTTGACTCACAAGTCAAGTCCAGAATGCTGCCCTGTGCAGATTTTTGTGATATTTTATTCTATGACTTTTAATTAATTGAAATAAAAAGTTGTTTATGTGATTGTAAAATAAATTGGATAGAGCATGTAATATGACTATAAATGAAGGATTTATAGGCATATATGTATATGTTCATATGTGTACATAAATAAATATTAGTGATGAAAATATCTAACTTATACATATAATTAGATTTGTACATGATTGTTATATGCCAAATTGATGTACACATATGTAATCCTATGATATGAAAGTGCACATGAGTTGAATGATGATAAAGGCATATATATAGATAAACATGCTTATAAGAATAAGCCTATTATATGCGAATGTACCTACAGGTATGTATATTTATAATTATGTTTATGAGTGTACGAGCATGTATTTGCCCTATGAGATAGATGATGTTTTAGCATGATTATGAATATGTGAGATGCTGAATGAGAATATGATCAAGTTTATGATATGATTATGTATATGAGTGTATGAGCATGAATAAAGTATTGCCTGCAATAGAGTTCAGATGTGGATAGATAGGCGCCTATAGGGAATTGCAGCTGCCACAGTCGACCTTTTTAGGTCCACAGTATAGTTGATCCTGCTGGATCTTGTACAACTCATTTGGGTTGTTGCTTGACCCTTTTGGGTCCTTGACCGGTCCACCGTATAGTTGGCCCTGATTGGGTCCATAGTTTTGATATCTTCGGATATCTACCGTTGATACTCTCGGGTGTCCACCGATCCCGTTATCCACTCTTAGAACCTAAGCAGGCTAAGGAAAAGCATTAATATTTCACAGTTAATTACCGTATGAACTATGCTTCTGATATATGATTTATCTTGTTTAACTGCTGTTCCATAAGCATGAGTTGGTATCTATTTACATTATATACAGATCTCATCATGAATTGTATGTAATCAAGTATGCTATCTTTTACTTTTTCTTGACATGTAAATATTATTATTATTCAATTATTTTATATTCCTATATTTTTGACGACCATTGTGAGTGGTTGTCTTTCATGTTTAGAATTTCCCACTAAGCTGTATAGCTTAGCACGGGTTATTTTGATCCATGTAGGTTTTTGGTAGTCAAGGCTTTTGCAAATGAACTTTTTCTGCATCAGGACAGGCCAACACCAGTCTATAGAAGTGGATGTAGGAAACTTTTGATAAATCTTGTTTAGTTCCTTACATGTTTTAATATGTATAAGGGTTGTAATATATGTATATGTAAGTTATATGGAAATGAAGTTTGTAATAAGCTCATAGTGAGAATGCTGGTTTATGCATGCATCTAGAAGCTATAATACTCTATATAAATGTGCTGAAATGCCGAATGCTACACATGAAAGAAAAATGGCTAAAGTATGATGATATAGTATAATTATTAAGATGTTGGGATTGCATATGAAGTCAATATGCTTATTCAAATTTAAATGTACAGTAAAGATGTGAGAATCCTGATTAGTATATTAGTTATATGATTATTTGGATAAAATGGCGTAGATTGTATTATTTATAGTAAAGATGTGGTTTAGGGTGTTTCAGGCTAAGGGCAAAATCAGACTATAAGTTTGACATGCAAATAAACCTGTAAGACCTCCTGGATGGGTCACCACAGTCGCCAGTGTATCCTCAATCACCTATCAGACATCAACAATTGTCAGCTAGGAGGATAGGGACATTTCCCCTTACGGACATCTAGGAGCATCCTCATCTTTAGCTCGCCTGCCTTTTGGACGTCCAAGAGCCTCTACTTTGACTGCTCCACCACCATCGGTGCATCTAGAGCCATCGCATCATTTTTAATCTCTTCACCTGGTGACCTCTCTAGTAGGTTGACAGCAATAGAGAAGGCTATTTTAGATACAAGTACTCACAGAAGTGCAATCCTTATAGGCACTACCAATGATAGTACAGTCTCTGCAAATAGAGTTACAGGGTATCAGGGCTAATTTGGTAGCTGCAGGTCAGAGGTTCAAGGTGACCCTATAGGTAGTTGATGACTCACTCACTTAGATTAGGGAACAGGGTGCTCGTATTGAGGGAGAGGTCCCTAGAGGCAGGCAGGTCATAGTGGAGACAGATGAACAGTTGAGGAGATACATAGGGTACCTGAGAAATGACCTAATGAGATTTCTTGAGTGTCACTCCAAGGTTGTTACTGATGTAGGATAGGGATTAAAGTGGTTGGTAGAGGTAATAACACAAATTCTACACCCTTTGACAGCAGTATTGCCTTGGTTTTGCTTTAGATTTTGGCCAAATGATTATCAACCACCAGCAACACTATAGGCCATGGCGCCAGCCAAACCTCCTAGGCCTTCAGCATTCAGACCTCTATCCGAGCTAGCCTACTGCAAAAGACTGAGGCCTTCGCAATGATTTATTATTTTGTATTCAGGGAGTTTTAAAACTTGGCTTGAATATTTTTCATGTATATAAAAATAGAACTTGTGTTTAAAATTGTGCATTTATTTCATTTTATGCTCTACTTTGTTCATATTTATTTTGCCTGAAAAGGAATGAAAATGAGATGCCATGAGATTAACAAGAAAACATGTAATTAATATGTAATGATAGGGCAAAAAACAACAAACATGAAAAGAAAAAGACACAAAATGTAAATTCAATAAGCAAAAGCACTAATACCAAATATTTCTCATAAGTACCTAAAACCCCTACCAAAGGGGCATATATGTACCACCACAACCTAGGAAAAGGGGCCAAGACACCCATCCTTATCATAAAAAGTTGCCTAGATAGGTTGAAATAAAAGGGATACATAACAAAAAAGGTCTAAGTTGTGGAAAATGCCATCTCTTAGGCCCTTCACCATTAATTGCCCTGCGAAACATGGATTATCACATGGTCAGAATGCTATGGTAGCAGTTAATGTTCATTTAGGCAATAAGCCATATTCTCCAACATGAGAT
>CM075816.1:3266186-3316186 GCA_037975025.1 Excoecaria agallocha
AGATGTTTCGATAGGATGTCACAAGACTAATGTTGACAACAAAGAACTATTGGATAAGAGATAAAAGCCTAATGATAATACAAATTAAAGGAAGACACAAGGTAAGATCAGGAGTGTCAACAGCCATGATGATGATGGTTTTCTCTATATTGGTGACACAATCATTGGGAAGTGTATAGAATCTAGCCAAGATCATAGTATTAAGCTGGAACATCTCTAAGATAGATATGTACTCATAAACACAAACTTTAAGCATGTTAATGACTTATCACAAATGCATATTCACTAAGAATTTCTCTAGTGGAGCATTGCTTTAAGAGGGGACAGTATACCTACTAGAAGCCAATGAGTTAATGCTAATCAAATATGACAAACCATTCTAATTCTACATGCCGAAAAGCTGGAGCTAATCAAACACATTCAAACAACCTGATTTTGCATACCCTAGGTGCTAATTAGATCCAGTTTAGTCATCTAGATTTTGTATGCCCTAGGCACTAATTAGACGCACTCAAACAACCTAATTCTACATACCCTAGGTGGTAATTAAATTTAATCAACTTGTCCCGATCCTACACACTTAAGGTGTTAATCGAACAGTCAATTTAGGGTTAACAAATTGATAAACTAATGTTAACTACCCGAATCAGGGTTAACACATCGATAAGCTGATGATAACTACCTAACCAAGAGACTCACTGCCTTAGAAGGTATATGTTTTAATCAATCAAGAGACTCACTACCTTAGAAGGTATATGTTTAAATTAGCCAAGAGATTTGCTGCCTTAAGTACGTGTCCTTTTCCCTTTACTCTGAATTTTGGCTCACTTTGGCACTAATGCACTAACTCCTCAAACTTAAGGGCAACTGTAGACATCGTGACCCGAGGTAACCTAGACTAAGATTACTCGGTAATGAGGAAATAATATATTGCTGACAGCAAGTTCAGATCTTGAAAATTTGACTATGAATTTCTCACATTTTTCCTCAAAGGTTTTATGATTTTTCAAGTGTTTTTCAAATGTTTTGACAAAATAGCACAAAAAAACCTTGATTTTGGGCCTTTAGTGGTGACAGACGCTCATCTACCATGTGAGAGATGCCCGTCTGTGGCTCTCTTTTTCATGTCTAGCTCAAATAAAGAGTATTTTGTTAATTTTGGGACTTTTTCCTGAGGGACGCCCATTCCTCAATAGGGGATGCCCATGTTCTTGGGAATTCAAATTGGGAGATAAATTTTAAAGAGGATATTTAGATTTCAAGGAATAATCCCTCCAGATAAGGGGAGATAGAGTTGGATTGGATTCAACTCCAACTCTATCCTAGATACAAAAGTAAGATTTTTAGGGTTTCAAAAAAAGGAAGGGAGGAATCACTTTTTACAGAGAAAAATCTTAGAGAAGAAGGAAAAACAATTTCTTTCTCTCTATAAAAGGCCAATTTACTCTAAAAATCTTTTTGATCCAAACACATAAACACACACAAAATTCATTAATCTTTTCTATAAAATAAAAGACACAAATCGAAGTAGAGATCTGAACTATAAGAAATTTATAGTCAGAATATCTCCTGAGGGTAATATTCTAGGCTCTCTATTTTTTTATTTTCTCTCTCTAAAATTGCCATGCATGTCAATGTTTTTATTTATTGAAATAATCATGTTTAAATGTTATTTTTGAGTGATATGCATGTCCAAATTATGATGTAATGTAAATCTTGATAAAAAAACATGTAAAAGCATAATTAGAATTAAGATTCCTACATTGTTGTAATTTTAAGCATTTTTCTTTTATTCCTTTATTCTGTAACTTAATGAGTTTTTAATGCATTTTATGTGTGATTTAATATTATAATAATGTTTTGGCATGTTTTAGGACCTAATGTTTGAGTAGTTAGGGCTAGAAACCATTTTTGCATGCTTTTGATGTTAAAAACCTACATTATATTTTGCCCAGCGAGTGACAAACAAGAAGAAGACTTGATGGATGCATATCTGTCAAAGTGACAGACGAGACATCTCGGGGTTTCTTCTCATCCCATTTCTCACCTAACTACGGGCATCTGTCACCCTTCCAAGGGCATCCACGAAGGTTTATAGGCATTTTTATTATATATTTTATATATTTCATGATATTTACATGATTTGTTGACTTCTATATTGTTTGTGCATTATTCTGTATGATTATTCAATTTTGCATGCAATTTTATTCTGTATTGAACAATTAAATTTATGATTTCCTTTATTGTATTCTTATTGTTTAATTGGTAATATGCTAATTTATTTGCCTTTTTTGTTGTTTTTGTGAGTATGTAAACTCTTTAACTTTTTAAGGATTTTCTGAGGTTTTTTCCTCACACTGGGAATCGTGCTCCTATTTGGATGACCACCATCAGCCCATCCAGTTACTTTATTTAATCATTCCTCTCATCATTTTATTTATTTAGTTTTATTTAGTTGTTATTTATTTTTCTATTTTATGTTTATTTATTTATTTGGTATTTTTTAATGTATTTTTTCGGGGATGTAATAGCTAGCAATAAAAGGCTTTTTGGTGCATGTTAAAAAGGAAAAGACATTTAAAATGATTTCTATTAAATAATTTGGGTTTTCCTTCAAAACTTGGACCAATGTCCAGTTTTTATCCAAAGCCAAACAAAAGAACAAAATGTAGATTTTTGCAAAATATGCATGAAGGAACCAATATTTCTAACTCAAATGAATATCCCAATTTATACATCTATATTAATTTATTTTAAGTGTTGGATGATTTGCTTGTGTAATAAGTTAAGTAGTTGATTTATTTATTTGTTTATCTATTGCTTTTTATGTTTGCTTGTGATGTTTACTTAAGTCCTATGTTTTGCATCATGTGAGAGAGGAGAGGTGATTAAAACTTAAAACTCAATTATAAAATAACACCTAACTAAGATACCTAATAAGAGTGATGTCTCGAACACCAATCTCCATTTCAACATCAAAAGGTCGAGATTCTTTTCTTGACGTTCTATCGAGTGGCGACTCTATGGCACCTACCTTTTTGTGCCTATGATAGATGCCTTCATGGGTTAACTACCAACTATAATTTGAGTTTGATCCCTTTTTATTGTGAAGTGGCTAATTTATGAGTTAAAGTGAGCCTCATCTGATCTCAGACTTTAAAAGCGGGCCTCGAGAGTAAACCGAAAAACAAAAGATGGCTCTAGCGCGTGTAACACATACATTAATTCAAAATACTTAAAATATATTTACAATCATTTTTTCTTTACATACATTACATATCCTTTACATTATACAATACAAAAATGACTATATACCGAAATTAGTCTTCAAGCTTTACTCCTAGTAGCCTGCAGGTGTTGACTTAAAAATCAGCACTTCTACTCTATTCCAGTGTTCCTACACGAAAAAAGCACCCGTGCTAAGCAATAGCTCAGTGGGGAGTAAAACAATGCTATAGACTCCTAAATGAAGTCTCAAACACAAATAATACAATATGACAAAATACATTACATAATAGAGTTCAATAATTAGTATATCTTAATGTCCACATCACATCACAATACACATACATTCATGGTAATAATTCCATGCATTTAGCGAAACTTCGATACCTTTGTCATAATCAATCACACTAACAATGTCAATAAGAAACACTAAAACTACACTGAAGCACTAATGCACTCACACTATTGATCATTCCCTATTATTCATCGACCATATTACTTTTATCGCTTGAATTCTCATTAATGGTGGATAAATAGAATGAACACTAGATATTGACGAGTAGTATCAAATGCTGGAGACATAAGTCTCGAGTCATTAAATACTAAGAGGTATCAATACTAGACACCTTTCGGTGCCAACACTCGCAGCTACAATCACTATCCCTTATAGGCATGCCTATCTATCCACTACTATGTAAAATTCGAGCTCTTAACAAATCTTCAATCACTCGAGAACATACATTTAATGCATTTAGTATCATAGAGTCCATATAAAGACACAAAATAGAGCATGCAACAATATCACTATTCCATTTATATTTGATTTCACTTAAGATACGACTTAACATGGTTATCATTATCTTGTTACATATGACATTGTCAATACAATTATTCATGTTCATTTACATTCACCTAAGTGTATAAAAAGCACATATATATGTATATACAAGTTCAATCAAAGTGTTAACCAATTCTAAATCATACATTCACTTTGGTTCAATTTCATTATTAGAACTCTAAAAAAACATAGTATGTTTGCATATTCTTTTTATCATAATTCATGTTTAGAATGTATTTAGGGACTTATGGTTTGAAGATTAGTGTTTAAAAATAAAAAGAAGAGGTTTGGGTCTATGCCATGTTAGCATGAGTGGTACCAACTCATTACATAGAGCAAGGGTGCCGACTAGTCACTAGTGGTGTCGACTCATGACAAGATAGGTTTCTTGGTTCATTTTATTTTGCAATTTTGACATGGTTCTAGTTAGATTCAGAAAAAATGATCTTTTATAATTTTATTCCCCTATGTCTCAAGTTTGGAAATCATTAAAAATAACCCTATTTAACCTTTTAAATCTCAATATATCTATAAAATTGTGAAGACTACTCTAGATAGCGAGGCAGCAACCATTACTCAACTTTGAGCCACATTTAGAGGACTTTAAAGGCAGAATCAGGTTTTGGCTTTTTATAAAATGTTGTAAAGATACGTCTTATATTTCATCTCTAATTAGAATCAATTCATTTAAACATCTACAAAAAATTTATAGCCTCTACACTAAAATTGGTTCAAGTGAACCTTAAGGTAGATTTTCACTAAGTCACATTCCAAGACACAAATCATCATTTCCATGAATTACAATATTATTAGTTAACTATAAAATCAATTATAGTTCATATAAAATGCATTTACAAACCTAAATCAACTTAGACACATGCAAATAAAATATGAACTCTCATACAATTCAATTTCAGAACAGTTTGGTACAATTCAATACAGTTCTCAGTTTGGTCCTATATAAAATATCCAAATTCATTCCAAATAAAGTTAATGGTGCAATTGGGATCGGTTCTAGTAAAAAAAATAAATGGTATAGTTCAGTTCTGAATCTTTTTATTCGGTATTTCAGTTTGATACAGGAAGATTCAAACTTATGTACACCCTTAGACTTTATAATAAAGTCATAAATACAAAGGACAAAATCAAGCATAGATAAAATAAATACTTTTCATAACAATAAAGGTAGTGAACCACATTCACTTCATTCGATTATTGCATGTACATTGGTTAAACATATATATTATAGTTAACATTAACATGCATTTACATATCAAAAATTTAATAATTCACAATCATTACATTAACATACTCTTATAGATTTAATAAAACTAAAAGCCCTTATGTTTCCTAAATCCTTATTAGGGGTGGATAACGAGAATAGGGCTACCAAATATGGTATCAAACACTAGATGATAACTAAAAAGTACCAAAAACTAGAGATATAATAGTCTTAATTCACTAGATACCAAACGGGTACAAAACACTACACACCACTATAATTTCATCACTAATAGCTGTAATTACTAGCCCTCATAGGTATCCCTATCTATCTATAACTATGTACAATTTAGGTATAAGTTAAAGGTTTTACTCGCTAGTTCACTTTACATACTATTCACTCGTATATCCCATCAAGTCCATGTACACTCAACTATGATCATGTATCAGTTTTGCATATCTATATACATATGTCAAATATTTAATTAAATAGACATGCAAAAACATCAATTACATGTATGCATTCTTTATGAATATTTTATTTCTATTATTAACTAAATGTATTTTCAATTGTTGGATATTCACTCAATCAATATATACTTATAAAGCATTTTATTATAACTTATATTTCAATGTATAATTATATATCTCATATGAAATGTCTTTAAGCTAATAGGTGTTAATGTAAGCCTTAGCCCCAATGCATTGTTAAAAAACACTTAAGTTAATAAATTAGGCATTTGTTTTATCTATTATATTCCTATGCATATCAATTGATAGAACTATCCAAGAATGTTGTTTCAATTTAAGTTATCATGTGTGAGGCACATGGTTGTAAGATCTTAAAACAAATGAGACTTCATTCTAAATATCCCTAGTCAGACATTGTTATGGGAATAACAAATGAATTAAGACTAGTATGCTCTCTCTGATAATTTGAGTTATGTCTTACGGATCATAAGGATTGGAGTGTCAATCAGAGATCATAGATACATGTTTAGAACATGGTATCTGGATTCGATCCGTTCATGAAAACACTACATGGTACAAGTCATAAGTGTTTCTCATGTGCAAGTTTTGCATCAGAGTTCTTAGACCTAAAATCTCTATAAAACTCTTTATGAATTACTGTGTACTTTGGCATACACCTAACGTGCTCATAACAGAGTGACAAGTATGGGTATGCACTGATCCATGTTAAAGAGCATGAGAGAAGTAAAGGGATTACCCCTCTCGATAAGAGAGAAAATATCATCGACAACTTGATCAGTGAATTGAGAAGTGTATGGCCATACCGAGATGAAATAATGAGTAATCATTATTTATCTAAAAGTTCAGTATCAGTGGAATATCAAGAAAGGAATTAGTATACATAAGGATGACTGGTTTCATGCCTTATATTAATTCTGATATTTAAGGGTAAGGGACTATGCAAAATTGCATTAGGTCACTAAATGCCATTTGCATTTTCATTTAATTTGGAATGCTATAATATCTTGCTAGAAAATATATATAGCCCTTGGATTATTTATTAATTCATTGCCAATATTAAATGGACCTATAGAATTGCACACAAAGCATTGGGCTTAAAATATTTAAATAGTGTATTGGGCATTAATTTGGGCTTGTATTTAAAGACAAATTAATGTATGTAATGGGTAAATAGTTTTTTTTCCTTAAACATCTAGCTGTTTAAGGAAAATATGTTAAACTGTTATTTTTCCTTAAACAACTAGCTGTTTATGGCAAATCTGTTAAGAGTTGGTCCACGAGAGAAATTTATTGGCATGTGCTAGGTTTAATTTCAATTAATTAATTATCTATGTATAATTAAGTTAATTGAGTATTAAATCCTAAATTATATTTAATCAAAATATAATACTTGATAGGGAACTAATGTGGCCGAAATTCAAGCTAGGAATCCTAGTTGAATTCGGCAACCAATTACCCTAAATAAGTAAGTTTGTTTTGATTAAATGTTATATGCCATTTTAAATTAATTTGAATTTAAAACCTAATAGAGTTTGAATTAATTTCAATCACTTAATTAGAAAGTGATGGAGGTTGAAAATATTCCTAATTCTAAGGGATTTTGGCATTACCTATCTTTCCTAGATTAATGATATAAATTGATTAATTCTATTTTGACTTAGGTGAGAATTTCTCTCTAGTGCCACCACACTCAAGAGAAAGAATTTTTTCTTAATCTCTTATGTTCTTGGGTAGCAATAGCAACCTAAAGGAAGAACAAGATCAGATATTGTGGCTTCAAACCATTCCCATTGCCGAATACACAATCATAGAGCTAGCACTCTTGATTTTAAGCTATCTTTGCAAGTGTGTGTGTAAGCATAGAGTGGTGTAGCGTAAAGGCTGCTCCTTTGGTATTGGTGTTCCAGATCTGAAGTGTATAAGTCTATCTTATACATTTTCCATTGCAAAATCAAGTTTTGTAGAGAATCCAAGCTTGTAAGTTTTAAAACTCCAAAATTGCATGTTTCGATTCTTTATGATCAATATTTTTTATTTTTTCGCTGCATGATCTTCATGTATATGCCATGTGATTTCCCTTCAGTGGTATCAGAGACTAACCATGCTTATTTTAGTGCTTTGGATGCATTAAATCTTGATTCAAAATCATTCTTGCATAAAATCGCAATGCTGAAATTTTCTGTTTCGAGTTTTTTGCATTGTTTTAGTGTAAAAACGATTTTAAATATTTTATTAGGTATTACAATTATTATGAAATATTTATATACTGTCTAAGATGTTCTTAGAGCCGTTCATGGTTGATTTTAATTATACATACCTGATCGTGCATGTTAATCTTGAAACTAGGTGCTAGTTTGCATGATATGTGTTTGTTTAACAACTAGTTTTCAATATTAAATGTAAAAATGTGTTTGGCATGTTTGCAAGTGATTTTAAAAGATTAATAACAATTCTGGACATGTTTTAAAATGGTTTTAATTATAGTCCATGAAAATTTAATTGATTAATTTTAAAGTCACTTAAAACTATGACTAGTTTGTTTTTGTTGCATGTTTAATCAACATTGTTTGTTTTGTTTTGATTAAAATGGAAAAAACACATTTAGATTAGATCTGAACAAAGCCTTAACTCAATATTTATGACCTTATTTAAATTATTAAATGGCTCATAAAATCGTTTTAAGTGTTTGTGCATTGTTTGTGGCATTATATGATCATTAAACAACTAGTTTTATTGTTGTTTGTTTGTTTTAGTATATATGTTGTATATGACATATATTCTTCATGAATTTTTATGTTTAATTCATGTTGGTTCATATTATATGTATTTTTAATATTTATGGGTTGTATGACATAATATTAAAAATGGCAAAATTGAAAATTATACTAGAGTTGATTTATAGCACAAATCTAACTAGTTTGTGTTTTGGGCTTTTAAGAGAACTTATTCAATAAGGGAATTTAGTCCATTGGGCTTCGGCCTAGGCCTATCATAGGGTCTTCTCTTAAAAGTGCAATTACACAATTTCCATTAATGGGCTTGGCTAAATTAATTAAAATTGGACTTTATTTTATCCATGAATATTATGTATATTTATTTGCTTGTTTTGTGTGACGAATGGATATGCATGGTGCATTCATGGGCCTTGGGTTTTTGTAATTAAATATGCCCTACGTGCCATTATGGATTATTGTAAAAAATTCATTTATTTCTTAGTATAGAATTTATTTGAAGACTTTATAAATCAAGACGAAGCCCACCGAAGTGGAGAAGCCCAACTCGAAGATTCTTATGTGATAGTATAGAATCTTAGTTGTAGGTTTTGGGTCCATGTTTATCACGCTTTACTTTATACAATTATATATATATGCATGCTATGAATGGATGACAAAGCATATGCCTTGTAACCCATAATAAAATGAATCCCTAAAATAGTAAGTCACAAAGTTGCCTTCCTAATTTGAAACATGTCAAGGCATCGATCATCGGTCACATAGACTAGGAGTCCTAGATGTGCCCGATTATCTTTGTGAGGCATAGGTTGTGAATGTAGGTTGGACTTAACATGGAAAGGGATGCCCGGACCTAGGCAACTAATAAATGGGTTTGTGCTATAACATCTTAAAATGTTAGCCCATTTGATCCAAGAGTCATGTACGAGACATGATTGGAGTTTTCCTACCTAAGTAACTTAACTTGATAGGTGTACAAGCTCAGCTTGACTAATAAGTTGTTGTGAAAAGTGGATCTTAGCCCATATTAAATCACTAACGCGAATTATTTAAAGGGATATTAATTCGGTTTGTGGGATCGTTATAAGACCTTATTTAATCTTGCTAAGTTTTATTGTAGATTGAAAAATGGCTTCTTCAAACAACAACTTTTCATTGCGATCGGTCCTAAAAAAGGAAAAATTGAATGGCACCAATTTCATTGACTGGTCTCGAAACTTAAGAATTGTTCTCAAGCAAGAGAAGAAGTTATATGTTTTGAATGCACCCTTGCCCGAGGAACCTACTAGGAATGCCTCTGCAGTTCAAAAGGAAACTTTTGAGACTAAGAAGAGTGACTCGAATGATGTGACCTGTCTGATGCTAGCCACTATGGTGCCTGATTTGCAAAAGCAATTCATGGACCAAGAGGCTTATGCAATCATGGTGCACCTCAAGGAGATGTTCCAAAAGCAAGCTCGTCACGAGAGGTTCATGACAATAAAGGCATTGATTTCTTGTAAAATGGTTGTGGGTACTCCCGTTAGTACTCATGTACTCAAGATGAAAGGGTATTTTGATACTCTTGAGAAGCTTGAGGTATAAGTCCCGAAGGAATTGGCCACTGACTTGATCTTATATTCATTGACTGATGTTTATGATCCATTTGTTATGAATTCTAACATGCATACAATGAACAAGATAGTCACTGAGCTTTCATGGGATGCTTAAGAATGCTGAAGAGAACATTCGAAAGACTAATCCTGTACTCATGGTTCAAGGGGGCATTAAGAAGGGACCCACTAAGGGAAAGGGGAAGGGAAAGGCAAAACCCAAGAATGACTTGGCATGACCTAAGTCTAGTAGGAGTGCACCTCAGGCCCAACCCAAGCCCAAGGCACAAAAGCTCGAGGAGAGCAAAAGCACATGCTTTCATTGCAACAAGTTAGGGCATTGAAGGAAGAATTGCGCTCTCTTTAAGGAAGAATAAAAGAAGAATAGAGCCAAGGAATCCAGTTCTGGTATTTTTTTTGTTGAAATTAACCTTTCTATTTCTACCACTTGGGTATTGGATATCGGTTGTGGTTCTCACATTTGTTCAAATGTGCAGGGGTTAAGAAATAGGCAGTTACTTGGGTAGAATAAGTGGACCTCCGTGTGGGGAATGGAGCAAGAGATGCTACCATGGAGATAGGCGACTATCAACTCACTTTACCTTCCGAACTTTATTTAGATTTGAAAAATTGTTATTATGTGCCTGCTATGAGTAGAAACATTATTTTAGTTTCTTGTTTGGATATAGATGGATTTGATTTTGTTATTAATAATGGCAATATTCATATTCGTCGCCAAAGCATTTTATATGGCAATGCCATGTTACAAAATGGCCTTTATATCCTTGATCTACAAAACAAAGAGTCCATATACAGCATTAATACAAAGAGGGCTAAATCATATGAATTGAACACTACTTACTTCTAGCATTGTCATTTATGACATGCAAATGAAAAACACATTTCAAGACTCCATATATCTGGAGTGCTTGGGTCATTCGAGTTGGAATCTTATTACACATGTGAGCCATGTTTGCATGGAAAGATGACAAAAAGTCCTTTTAATAAGAAAGGTGAGAAGACTAGTGACTTAATTGAACTAATACATACCGATGTATGTGGACCATTAAGTACATAGGCTAGAGGTGGTTTTAGTAACTTCGTGACATTCATAGATGACTTCAGTAGATATGGCTACGTCTATCTAATGAAGCACAAGTTTGAAACTTTTGAAAAATTCAAAGAATTTAAGAACAAAGTAGAAAACCAACTTGGCAAAAGTATAAAAATCATTCGATCAGATCGAGGTGGCGAATACTTAAGCTAAGAGTTTGACGGTCATCTGAAGGAGTGTGGAATTATTTCATAGCTCACTCCTCCTAGAACACCATAATGGAATGGTGTGTCTGAAAGGAGAAATCGAACTCTATTAGACATGGTTCGATCAATGATGAGTCAAACTAATCTTCCTGTCTCTTTTTGGGGTTATACATTAGAAACTATTGCATTTCTACTGAACCATACTCCAACTAAAGCAGTTGAGAAGACACCATACGAGGTATGGACTGGGAAAAAGCCCAATATATCGTTTCTTAGGATTTGGGGCTGTGAGGCACATGTTAAGAAATTAACATCTGACAAAATAGAGCTCAAATCCACTGTCTGCTTGTTTGTGTGTTATCCCAAAGAAATAAAGGGATACTACTTATACTCACAAGCCGAGAACAAAGTTTTTGTAGCTCGCAAGGCTATTTTCTTAGAAAAGGAGTTCCTTCTCATGAAAGATAGTGGGAGTAAAGTAGAACTTGGAGAAATTCAAGTGCCACAAACTCCTCTAGAGGATGAGTTGGAAATGGGATCAAGTTCACAACCAGTTGTGGAATAAGAACCCATTACACAAGAACCTAGAAGGTCTGGTAGGGTACGTCAGGAGATTGAGAGATACGGTTTTCTAATCACCGATAGTGACACTATTGAGTTAGTGGATTGTGAGGATCCAACTACCTGCCAAGAAGCTATTGAGAGCCCTGACTCTGAAAATTGGCTTGGAACCATGAAATTCGAGATGCAATCAATGTACGATAACTAGGTTTGGACCTTGGTTGATACACTAAAAAGTGCTAAGCTAATTGAATGCAAGTGGCTATTTAAACTCAAAGCTGATAAGACCTACAAAGGTATACTAGTATCAAAAGGTTTTCGACAAACTTATGGTGTAGACTATGATGAGACCTTTTCGCCTGTAGTCATGCTCAAGTCCATTAGGATCTTCAAGCTGCATATCATGACTATGAGATATGGCAAATGGATGTCAAAACTATTTTCCTCAATGGAAATCTACTTGAGGATGTGTATATGATATAGCCTGAGGGTTTTATCAATCCCAAGCATCTTAAGAAGGTTTGCAAGCTTCAAAAATCCATTTATGGATTAAAGCAAGCATCCCGACGTTGGAATCTCCATTTTGATGAAGCAGTTAAAAAATTTAACTTCATCAAAAACAAAGATGAGCCTTGTGTGTACAAGAAAGTTAGTGGGAGCATAATAGTATTTCGAGTCCTATATGTGGACGACATCCTTCTCATTAGGAATGACATTCCAACATTGTAAAAGGTTAAGCAATGGTTGGGGAAGTAGGTGAAGTCGAGACAATACTTTGTATTCGGATCTATAGAGATAGATCAAATATACTTTTGGGACTAAGTCAAGAAAAGTACATAGACAAAGTACTAAAGCATTTTAGTATGGGAGACTCAAAGAAAGGGTACATACCTTTGGCTTGGGAGTTTCTTTGACTAAAGAACAATGTCCTAACTCTAAAGAGGATAGGGACAACATTAGTAGAATCCCATATGCATCTGCTATTGGATCTATCATGTACGCTATGTTATGTACTAGGTTAGATGTTGCTCATACACTGAGTATAACCAGTAGGTTTCAGCAAGACCCTAGTGAGAAGCATTGGTCTGCTGTAAAAGGGATTCTAAAGTACCTGCGAATGACTAAGGATCACTTCTTGGTGTATGGTGGTCAAGAAGAGCTCGTCATACAAGGTTATGCCGATGCTGCTTTTCAAACCAGCACTCAGGACTCAAGATCACAATTTGGATTTGTTTTTATTTTGAATGGTGGTGTTATCAGTTGGAAAAGCTCAAAGCAAGAGACCGTTGCTGACTCAACTATAGAATCTGAGTATATTGCAGCAAGTGAGGCTGCAAAGGAGGCTATTTGGATTAGAAATTTCATTTTTGGATTAGGAGTGGTCCCAAGCATCCTAGATCCATTAGAAATTTTTTGTGATAATAACGGGGCCATTGCACAAGCCAAGGAGCCCCGATCACACCAAAAATCCAAACACATACTCAAGAGGTATCACCTAATTAGAGAGATCATTGATGTGGGGACATCAAGATTAGCAAGATAGCAAGTGAAAACAATGTAACAGATCCTTTAACGAAACAATTGCATCCAAATCTACACGAAGCTCATTTGAGAGCATTCAGTCTTAGGGCTATGCCCAATAGGGACTAGTGCTAGTGGGAGATTGTTAGTGTAAGCCCTAGTCCTAATGCATTGTTATAAAACACTTAAGTTAATAAATGAGGCATTTGTTTTATCTATTGCATTCTTGTGCATATCAATTGATAAAACTATCCAAGAATGTTCTTTCAGTTTAAGTTATCATGTGTGAGGCACATGGTTGTAAGACCTTGAAACAAATGAGACTTCATTCTAAATATCCCTAGTCAGTCATTGTTATGGGAATAACAAATGAATTAAGACTAGTATACTCTCTCTAATAATTTGAGTTTTGTCTTACGGATCATAAGAACTAGAGTGTCAATCAGAGATCATAGATACATGTTTAGAACATGGTATCTGGATTCGATCCGTTCATGAGAACACTATATGGTACAAGTCATAAGTGTTTCTCATATGCAAGTTTTACATCCGAGTTCTTACACCTAAAATCTCTATGAAACTCTTTATGAATTACTATGTACTTTGGATACACCTAACGTGCTGATAATAGAGTGACAAGATGGGTATACTTGGGTATGCACTGATCCATGTTAGAGAGTATGAGAGAAGTAAAGGGATTACCCCTCTCGATAAGAGAGAAAATATCATCGGCAACTTGATCAATGAACTGAGAAGTGTATGGCCATATCGAGATGAAATAATGAGTAATCATTATTTATCTGAAAGTTCAGTATTACTGGAATATCAAGAAAAGAATTAGTATATATAAGGATGACTGGTTCCATGCCTTATATTAATTCTGATATTTAAGGATAATGGACTATGCAAAATTGCATTAGGTCACTAAATGCCATTTGCATTTTCATTTAATTTGGAATGCTATAATATCTTGCTAGAGAATATATATAGCCTTTGGATTATTTATTAATTCATTGCCAATATTCAATGGACCTATAGGATCGCACACAAAGCATTGGGCTTAAAATATTTAAATAGTATATTGGGCATTAATTTGGGCTTGTATTTAAAGTCAAATTAATGTATGTAATGGGTAAACAATTTTTTTCCTTAAACAACTAGTTGTTTAAGGCAAATCTGTTAAACTATTATTTTGCTTTAAACAGCTAACTGTTTATGGCAAATCTGTTAACAGTTAGTCCACAAGAGAAATTTATTAGCATGTGCTAGGTTTAATTTCAATTAATTAATTATCTATGTATAATTAAGTTAATTGAGTATTAAATCCTAAATTGTATTTAATCAAAATATAATACTTGAGAGGGAATTAATGTGGCCGAAATTCAAGCTAGGAATCCCAGCTGAATTCGGCAACCAATTACCCTAAATAAGTAAGTTTGTTTTGATTAAATGTCTTATGCCATTTTAAATTAATTTGAATTTAAAACTTAATAGAGTTTGAATTAATTTAAATCACTTAATTAAGAAGTGATGGAGGTTGAAAATATTCCTAATTCTAAGGGATTTCGGCATTACCTATCTTTCCTAAATTAATGATATAAATTGATTAATTTTATTTTAACCTAGGTGAGAATTTCTCTCTAGTGCAGCCACTCTCAAGAAAAAGAATTTTTTCTTATTCTCTTGTGTTCTTGGGCAACAATAGCAACCTAAAGGAAGAACAAGATCAAATCTTGTGGCTTCAAACCATTCCCATTGCCGAATACATAATCATAGAGCTAGCACTCTTAATTTTAAGCTATCTTTGCAAGTGTGTGTGTAAGCATAGAGTGGTGTGGCGTAAAGGTTGTTCCTCTGGCATTGGTGTTCCAGATCTAAAGTATATAAGTCTATCTTATACATTTGCCAATGCAAAATCAAGTTTTGAAGAGCATCCAAGCTTGTAAGTTTTAAAACTCTAAAATTGCATGTTTCGATTCTTTGTCATATATTGCATGGCATGAATGATCAATATTTTTTTATTTTTTTGCTGCGTGATATTCATGTATATGCCATGTGATTTCCCTTCAATAGGAATGTGAGGCATAAACCAAAAAAACCATAATAGAATAATGGCTTAAAAATTGACAAAGGAAACACGTGTAACAGCTATATAAAAATAAAATTGTAGATTTGACACACATATATAAAAGTGGTTAAGGTGATCTTATACAGAAACATAATGTTATTCACAAGGAATTAAATATTACAAACTTTAAGACTTAAATGTATATAAAAATTTCTCTTCTAATATATGAATTTAATAAGGAACACCAAGACTAAAACTTTAGGTTACAACAGATGTTATGTGACACCCAACACCTGAACCGAAATGGAACCGGATATTGAATTTTACCTAGCTCATACTTTTAAATCATTTAGGAAAATTCAAACTGTATTTTAAATTTGTATTTCACATAATTTTGTAGGTCTCACAATTTTTACAGAAAATTGGATAGAGTTTCCCTTATACAGTTCACTATCCTCCCTGTTAACAATTGACAAAATGCACTTCTAAAATCCACCACAATTCTCAACCCCTTCTTCATCCAATTAATATATATAATCCAACCTCCTTAATCCATCACAAAAAAACGATAAACCCATACATGACAAAAAATAATTTAAGCATTATAAGTTATACTACACCTTAAAAAAGAAATATCATCGACCATTATTACAATATAACTATATAATTTTTTTAATAAAAAATATCAATTAGGAAGCCATCCAATTTTCCATATCGCAAAAGTCCCTAAAAAACAAAATACATGCCAAACCCAAGTATCCATCTCAAAGTTAAAGAATTTCCCCTTCACTTCTTGGTACATCCCCGGTTTGCTACCTATCTTAAAATACTTGTGCGCCTACGCGCAAAAATAAAATTCCATGCGTTAAGCATATTGCTTAGTGGCAACCAATAAATTTATTTTTTTAAAAAAAAACTCATGCCAAAAGCTTTTGTTCTTTTAAAAAAAAGAATACTAGTATTATATGATTTCATAAGTTATGCATTCAAACACACCTATTCTTCAAACAAAATCTCAAAACATATTAAATCTTTGTCATAATTAAGGATGAGCAAAAAAACAAAAATTTAGGTTAACCGAAAAATTGATCCGAAATCGAACCAATTTTTAGATTAATCAAACTGAAAATTTAGATTTACAGTTTTTACTTTAAAAAACCAACGATTAACTGAACCGAACTGTTATCCGACCTGTATACATTTTATAAATTATATTTTAAATTTTACACTTATATTTTTCAATATTTATGTAATTTATAAATATTATGATATATAACTTTCTAAAATATTATTAATTAACATATTTTTAATAAATAAATATTAAAATTATCTTATTATTATGTAGATAATTAACACTCTATTGTTAGTTTCATATTAAATATATTTAATTATTATAATTAATTATGAAAATTTTATTTTTATTTTGATTTTTTAATGAATATTGTATTTAATTTGTATTTTTTTCATTTCTAAAATATTTTTAACTATTAAAAATAATATTACAAATTATATAATTTATGAAATTTATATATTAAAATTTTTTAGTGGTTAACCAATAAACCAATATGAAAAATAAAGTTAAAAACTGAAACCAATATAGCGGTTAACCGAAATTAATGCATTGATTTAATAAATTTGTTAATGGACCGGTTAACCGATTCATGCTTACCCCTAGTGATAATTTGACAATAAGTTATTTAAATAAAAGAATATCTATTTTATTGCCCAAAGTAATCAATGGAATTTATCATAGGGATATGCAAGACTAAAGCCTTTTAGGCCTAATGACCTATGCTTGGCATATTACACATTTCTTTTTTGTAAGTCCTCATTAACCTATGATATAAATTTCAATCAATGTAACACCACTGTCATACCACCCACCACACAACCACCCATCACACCGTTATACCTTCTAACACACCATTTTACCATCCATCACACCAATCAGAATTTCATCCTTATGGCTGGCCACTTGTATCCAATCTAGGAATTCCTATCATTTACTAAAGGCATTAAGCGTTATTCTCATTAACATTTAATATTCAACACATATATAACCACATAAGGAACAAATCTAAAAATATATATATATAATCTATTTCAATTATGCACAACCAAACTATATTTAAAAAAAATCAATTTGGTTCAAGTAAGGCACATAAATTGATATTAATTTCCCCATTTCACATGATCTAACTAAATTTTTACCAAACATAATCACTTAAACATATATATATGTATATATAAATAACATTTTATATCCATATAGATTTTCACCCTCAATTTACTTCAAATGATCACAACATACAATCAATTTCATAATTTCTAAATAAATTCCAACAAATTTATGTCATGGCATATGTTTTAAATATAAACACAAAGGCAATTAATTAAGAAAAATAAGTTTAGTGGTTGTAAACCTCAATGAGTGGCAAAAATCAATCTCAATCTTCCAAAAGCAGTCCTCAAAGTAAAGCTAAATCTTCTATTTCCTTTCCTTTCTCCTTATTCCTCAAATTTTCTTCTTCTTCATAAACACATTCATTAATTTCAAACAACTAACACAAATTAATTCAAGAAATATAAATTTAGGGAAAATTGAAATGATAAAATGCAAGAAATTAGGGTTTACATTGGGATTAAACCCCAAAATTAGAATTTGGGTTTTTAAATCCCTAACCCAAAATCTATCTTCTTCTTATTTATTATTTTTTTCTTATTACTAGGCTATTTGGGACCTCCACAATACTCCTCATCCGTCATTCAAAGTGGAAGTGGCCGATAGTCAGCGACGAGAGGAGATAGCAATAGTGGTTTGAAGAGGAAACAAAAAATTTAAAAAACTGTAGAAGAAGAAAATAAGAAGAGAGAGAGACACTACCTTCCACATTCTGGAGAAAGGAGGAAGAGATATCGGCAATTAGCGACTGCTGCTGGTAAGGAAAGGAGGAAGAGATATCGGCAATCAACAACTGCTGCTAGTAGGAAAAGGAGGTCGATGGCTGTTGGCTAAAGGAAAAGAGATCGAGAAGGAGGGGAGAGGCAGAATCAGGGAAAGAGAAGGAAGAAATAGAAAGAAGAGGAGGGCAAAAACAAGCAAAACAGTGTTGTTTTGCTTAGAGATTATGCAGATTTTTTGGTGCTAAAATTCCACCTTGGTCCTTTATAATTAATTAATTCTTTTTTCCCACTATATATATATATATATTTTTAAAACCCCACTATATATATATATATATATATATATATTGTCCTCATTTTTATTATCATTTTATTTATTTGGATGTCTTAAAAATGAGCTTAATATTAATTTCAATTTCATTAACATTTCTCTTCGGATTATATCATTTAGGGTGTCACATTTCCTCCCCTCTAAAAACAACAAAGAATTTTGTCCTTGAAATTACCTGGTTAGAACAGCTGCGGGTATATCTTTCTCATCATTTCTTCTAGCTCCCACGTGGCCTCCTCAATGTTATGATGTCTCCACAGCATTTTCACCAATGGAAATTTCTTATTTCTTAATTACTTTACTTCACGAGCTAGAATTTGAAACAATTCCTCTTCATATGTCAAATATGGTTGGACATGTACCTCTTCAAGTTTGACAACATGAGATGGGTCTGATCGATACCTTATAAGCATGGATATATGAAAGACATCATGGAGCTTTTATAATTCTCTTGGTAGGTTTAGCTTATAAGCTACTGGACCTGGATGTTTTATAATTTCATATGGGCTAATAAACTTAGGACTCAGCTTGCCCTTTCTGCCAAACTGCAACACCATCTTCCATGGTGATACTTTTAGGAAGACTTTATCATTGATTGAGTATTTTATATCCTTTCTCTTCAAATCAGCATAGGACTTCTGACGATCAGCTGCAGCTTTTAGATTATTCTTGATAATTCTCACTTTTTCTTCTATCTCTCTAATTAATTTTGGACCAACTATCTTGTTCTCCTTAGGCTCGGTCTAGCATAATGGAGTCCTACATTTTCTTCTATACAACACTTCATATGGTGCCATTTGAATACTTACTTGTTAACTATTATAATAGGCAAATTCAGCCAAAGGAAGATATCGGTCCTAGTTTCCTTCAAAATCTATTACACGACTTCTAAGCATATCTTCTAATACCTATCACATCATAATCATACAAGTATTATAATCTCTAGCATCATACATCTTTAAATCACTTATTAAAAGGCACCTATATCACCCTTTAGGTTGTTCATCTGTTTAAGGATGAAAAGTAGTGCTAAATTTCAATTTTGTACCAATAGCCTCTTAAAGTTTCTTCCAAAATCTCGAAGTAAACCCTAGATGTCTAATATAATGGAAGATCGAACTCTGTGTAATATTATTATTTCATTAATGTATACTTCTACAAATTTGTTCATCAAATAATTGATTAGAACAGGTAAAAAAACGTGCTACTTTATCAATTTATCAACAATCACCCACACTATATCATGCCTTTTTTCCGGTCTATGGCAAACCATTAACAAAATCCATAGTGACATTATCCCACTTCCATTTAAGTATTACAATAGGTTGTAGCAAACCTAATGAAACTTGATATTTGGCCTTCACTTGTTGATAAGTCAAGCATTTTGCCATATACTCTAATATGTCATTTTTCATGCTAGGCCTTCATAATAAGTTTTCACATCTTGGTACATTTTGATACTACTCGGATGCATAGCATAAAAGCTATTGTGAGCTTCTTCCATAATTTGTTTCTTAAGTCCATCATTAAGAACACAAATTCTATCTTTGTAATATAAACAATCTCCTTCTTTAATCACAAATTTGTTATCTTTGCTTCTTAAATTTGCTTAACAATGATAGCAAACTTTTCATCATGCCCCTAAGCCTCCTTAACTTGCTACAATAGTGTTGGTCTAAGCCTTAGTTTAGCTATAATGGCTCCATTATCTGCCTATGCTAATCTGACATCCATAGCTCTTAAAGCTATACATGAAAGACCACAATTAGTATCTATATGAAATTTTGCCATTCATATAAATTTTCAAAATGTATACTAATTATTTAGGAAAATTTACCTATAATGGATTTTCTACAAAGTGCATCTGCTACAACATTTGCCTTGCCCGAATGGTAATCAATGATACAACAGTAATCCTTATTAGCTCTATCCATCTTCTTTGCCTCAAGTTCAACTCTTTCTGCATAAGTAAGTACGTAAGACTCTTATGGTCAATATATATATAGCATTTTTCTCCATATAAATAATGTTTTTACACCTTAAGAACAAACACAATACCTGCTAACTCCAAATCATGAGTGGGATATTTTTTTAAGTGGCTTGAGTTTTCTAGATGCATAAGCAATTACCTTTCCTTCTTACATTAAAATACATCCTAGTCCATTATGCGATGCATCACTATAAATCATAAAGTCTTTCTTAACTACTAGTTGAGTCAGAACAAGTGCTTCTGTCAACATTACCATAAGCTTCTTGAAGCTTTCTTGACATTTTTCGCTCTAAATAAACTTGATATTCTTCTAGAGTAATTTGGTTATAAAAGCTGCAATTAATGAACAAGCCTTAACAAATCTTCTATAGTAACCTGTTAAGCCCAAAAAACTTTTAATCTCTATTGCATTTCTTAGTGGTTTCCACTCAAAGATAGCTTCAATCTTCTTAGGGTTTACTCTAATTCCCTCAGTTAACACAATATAGCCAAGGAAATACATTTGATTTAACCAAAATTCACACTTGTAAATTTAACAAAAAGCTATTTTTCTCTCAAGCTTTGCAAAAAGATTCTAAGGTGTTCATCATGCTCTTCTTGATTCCTTGAGTAAATCAGTATATAATCAATGAAGACTACCATGAACTAATCTATGTAACGATGAAATATGCGATTCATAAGGTCCATAAACACTATTGGAGCATTTGTAAGCCTAAAAGGCATCACCAAAAACTCGTAGTGCACGTATTTAAATTTGAAGGCAGTCTTAGGCACGTCTAACTCCCTCACTCTCAATTGGTAATAGCCAGACCTCAAATCAACCTTAAAAAATACACTAAGACCTTTAAGTTGATCAAAAAGATCATCAATTCTGGGTAACGAATACTTGTTTTTCATTGTGACTTTATTTAACTGTTTGTAATCAAATACAAAGTCTTAGTGTTCCATCTTTCTTTTTGATAAAAAGTACAGATGCACTCCATAGAGATATATTAGGGTAGATGAAACCCTTCTCAATAAGTTCTTGCAATTAAATCCTCATTTTTTAAGTTCCGTAGGTGCCATTCTATAAGGTGCAACAGATACAGGTGTTGTATCAAGTAAAACATCAATGGAGAATTCAATCTCTTTCTAGAGTTAACCCTGGTAGTTCATCTGGAAATACATCCTGAAAGTCGCACACTATAGAAATGTCTTGAATTTTGGGTTTTTCTTTTCTGGTTTCAAGGACACATGCTAGATAGGCTTGACACCCCTTTCTTATCAATCTTCTAGCCATAGTGATAGATATCACATTAGAAAGAAAATCATATATCTCTCCTACCATTGTGATCTCTTCATCATTTTCGATTTTAAGTGTAATATGTTTAAGACGACAATCCACTATTACTTGATGTGCATACAACCAATCCATTCCAAGAATCACATCAAACTCATGAAATGGTAATTCAATCAGGTGTGCAGGAAAGGTGTGATTTAGTACTTGAATCCGACAATCTTTATATACTTTATTTACTTCTACACTATGCCCTAAAGGATTAATCACAAGGATCTCATGTTCTAGTTTTTTAGCATCTAAACCCCTTCCATATACTATTGTGGTACATATGTATGAATGTGTAGAGCCAAGATCAATTAATGCAAAAAAAATCATAAGTAAAGAGAGTAAATTTACTGACTATGACATCTAGTGAATCCTACTCTTTTCGAGCTCTAATAGCATAAGCACGTGTCAAAATTCTAGCCTCTAATTCCAAAGCTATTTGTGAGAAATTCCTTTAACTGGTAGCTCTCATGGCATGATCTCTATCTCTACCTCTCTAAGTAGTAGGTCCTCTGGTCTGTGAAGTGGTTGGAGTCTTAAATTTAGGGCAATCTCTAGTAAAATTGTCTTTAGAGCTTCATCTAAAAAAAGCTCCTGATAATCTCTAGCACTCACTTTGATATTGCTTGCCACAGTGTTCACATAAGGAACCTACTCTATTCGTACCTCTAGCCGTACTAGCTACAGTGGTGGCTTGTTGACCTAATCTACCTAAAGATTTTTTACTGAGTCTATCTCTATGAGTAAGCTCGTGACTGTGTTAAGCCTTGAGATCCTTTAAATCTCTTGCTAGGGTTAGAAGTCGAGCTAGACTACCTTTACCCTTAATTTATCTTTTGTTGCCTTTTTTTTTGTTCTTCTACCTCCATAGCTTCAATCTCAAGAGCTGCCTCTACCAACTCACTAAGATCAGAGAATTTATGACCAACAATGCCACATTTAATTTTAGTATACAACCTATCTTTAAACCTTTAAAGTTTCAACTCCTTTGTAGCAGTAAGTTCTGGTGCATAGTGGCTTAATCTATCAAATTCTCTTAGATATTCAATCACCAACCTACCCCCTTCCCCCTATTTCAGATAAAAAAAAAAAGCTTTTTCCATGGTTTTTTAATGTTGGACCCCAATATATCTCTTTTCAAATTGGTCCCAAAAGAAATCATAATTAGGACCCAAATCAAGTATATCTCTAAAGATAGCTAACCAGCACTCATGAGCTTGCCCTTGTAGCAAAAAAGCCACACAATCTAATTTATCCTCAGGAGAAATTTTCATGTGATTAAAAATTCTCTTTATCTTCTGAAGCCACTCTTCAACTATTTGAGGAGTAATAGATGCATCTACATTGAAATTTGTTACTCCTAACTTTTTCATTCTTTCAAAATTACCCCTCTGTAGAAGAGGTGGTGGCTGGGGCTGGTAATGGGGCATAACCTCTATCATCCTCCTAAATGCCTCAGTCATAGCTTGGTAAAATTCCATTTGAACTTAAGGTACATGTGGGATAGGTGTACTAAGTGGAACAATTAAGGCAGGTGGGGTCCCTGATAAGGATCCCTGCAGTACCCTCGACGGTGATAGAGGCATAACTTCCACCTCTACTTGACCAACCCTACTGGAATCTGGTTCCATAGCCAATCTGAAATAATAAACAAAAATGGATTTTCAAAAGATATATATATTACTTCTCAAACCTCCAAATTCCATATACTCATGATTAGACAATTCATTCATGTTCCATTCACACCAAGAAAACCAAGTTTTCATATTCCTCTAATATGCTCAATGTATAACATTTCAAATCCTTCATAAACGGGACAATTTATTTTTCAATAAATAATTTATGAATGTGTATGTGCAAATGAGGGTGTCTATGCTCAATGTTGTTCATATGAAATTTATGCAAATATGCATGCATCATGTATGTTTTTATGCATTTTTCCCTGCCCAAATGTTCATACTTTATAAAAAAATACCTGTATCAAGAAGGATCATTTAATAGGCATAAAGAGCATATTTCTCCCATTCATTATTCTCCTTACTCAAATTTAGGTCTAAGACTGCCTAAACCTAGGCTCTAATACCATAAAACGTAACACCCAACACCTGAACCGAAATAGAATCGGATATTGAATGTTACCTAGCTCATAGTATTAAATCATTTAGGAAAATTCGAACTCTACTTTAAATTTTTATTTCACATAAATTTGTAGTCTTACAATTTTTATAGAAAATCGGATAGAGTTTTCCTTATATGGTTCATTATCCTCCCTGTTAACAATTGACAAAATGCACTTCTAAAATCCACCACAATTCTCAACTCTTACTTCATCCAATTAATACTTAGTATATATATAATCCAACCTCCTCGATCCATCACAAAACAACAATAAACCCATCCACAACAAAAATAATTTAAGCATTATAAGTTATACTACACCTGAACTAGGAAATATCGTTAACCATTATTAATATATAACTATTTTAATAAAAAAATATCAATTAGGAAGACATACAATTCTCCATATAGTGAAACTCCCTAAACAACAAAATATATGCCAAACCTAAGTATCCATCTCAAAGTTGAAGAATTTCGCTTTCACTTCTTGGTAGATCCCCTATTTGCTACTTGTCCCAAAATACCTGTGCACCTACACGCAGAAATAAAATTCCACTCGCTAAGCATATTGCTTAGTGGCAACCACTAAATTTGCTTTTAAAAAAAATGCTCATGCTTATCAACCCTTAATTTTATCACATAAATAATCACATGAGGAACGAATCTAAAAAAAACATAATTTATTTCAATTATGTACAACTAAACTATATTTAAAAAAAACCAATTTAGTTTAAGTAAAGCACATAACTTGATATTAATTTCCCCATATCATATGTTCTAACTAAATTTTTACCAAACATAATCACTTAAACATACATATATATGTACATATAAAGAACATTTTATATCCATATAGATTTTCACCCTCAATTTACTTCAAATGATCACAACATAGAATCAATTTCATAATTTCTAAATAAATTCCAACATATTTACGTCATGGCATATGTTTCAAATATAAACACAAAGGCAATTAATTAAAAAAAAATAAGTTTAGTGGTTTCAAACCTCCATCAATGGCAAAAGTCAATCTCAATCTTCCAAAAGCACTCCTTAAAGTCATGATAAATCTTCTATTTCCTTACCCTTCTCCTAATTCCTCAAATTTTCTTCTTCTTCATAAACACATTCATCAATTTCAACCAACTAACTCATATTAATTCAAGAAATATAAATTTAGGGAAAACTGAAATGGTAAAATGCAAGAAATTAGAATTTACATTGGGATTAAACTCCAAAATTAGAATTTGGTTTTTTAAATCCTTAACCCAAAATATGTCTTCTTCTTATTCATTATTTTTTCTCATTACCAGGCTACTTGGGACCTCTACATTACTCTTCAGCTAACGTTTAAAGTGGAAGTGGCCGGTGGCCAACGGTAAAAGGAGATAGCAGTTATGGTTTAAAAAGGAAATAAAAAATAAAAAAATGCAAATGAAGAAAACAAGAAGGGAGAGAGACACTACTTGCCATGTGTCGGAGAGAAGAGGAAGAGATACCGACAACCAGGGTGGCTGTTGGCTGGAGAAAGAGAGAACGGGAATGAGGGGAGAGGCAGAATTAAGGAAAGAGATGGAAGAAAAAGAAAAAATAGAAGAGGATGGGAAAACAAGCAAAACGACATCGTTTTGCTTAGGAATTTGGCAAATTTTTGTGTGATAAAATTCCATCTTGGTCCTTCATAATTAATTAATTTCTTTTCTCCCACTATCTATATTTTTTTTAAAACCCCACTCTATAGATTTGTGCAATTTAGTCCTCACATAAATATTCTTAAACCCCATTCTATTTATATTCCTATCTATTTTACCCCTTATTAATTATCCTCATTTTTATTATCATTTTGTTTATTGGGATTGTAAGGACCCAATCATGACCTTAAGCGAATTATGGTTAATTAATGAGGACTATCGTTAATTAAGGCAAAATTGGATTATTTTGCAATTATCAAGGTTAAGTCCCAAGAGGGGTATTTTGGTAATTTCAGCATATAATTATATAAGCTAAGTTAAATTATAATTAAAGGAAATAATATAATTGAAATGAATTAGAAAGTCTTGAGGTTAAGTTGGAAGAAATTGAAAGATTTGGGGTTTATTTGTGGATAAGGGTGTAGTGGGAATTTCCCTTGGTGAGATATTTATCCCACTCAATAAATTAGGGTTTTTAGGAGAGATGGGGATCATTATTTTGGAAGATCTCTCTCTCTCTTTCTCTCTCTATGGTTACGGTTTGGTGGAGAATGGAGCTAAGGTTTGTGAGTTAGCATCAAAGGTAATGTTTTCCCTTGAAAATCTCTTCCTTCTCTTCTTTTTAATTTATGATTTTGATGATGAGGGATTACAAGATCATGTTGTTGTCACCATGTGTAAGGAGAAGAGAGAAGCAAACAAATCAAGTGAAAGAGAAGAAGGAATCATGAGTAAAGGAGTTAGATTTGAAGCTTCATTAAGGTATAGGACTATTATGTTGATTTTATGTATGGAAGGTTGGTCTTGATAGTTGTAAATGGACCTATAGAAATTTAGGGTTATGTTTTCTTGGTTTTCATCGGGAGTTAAGGTGAGTTTTGAAGAACATATATATTTTCCCTATGAGTGTCATTGCTAAGTCGTAAAGTTCTTCACGAGTCATGCATTTTTGTCCAGCTCATGAAGCCCTTCATGAGTCATGAAATGTGGCATTCTTGCTTCACTCGTGAAGCCCTTCATGAGTCATGAAATGTGGCCTTCTTGCTTCACTCGTGAAGCCCTTCATGAGTCGTGAAATATACCCTTTTTTCTTCACTCGTGAGCCCCTTCACGAGTCGTGAAAGTTAGCCATTTTTCTTCACTTATGAACCTCTTCACAAGTCATGAACCTTGCCCATTTTTCTTCACTCGTGAACTTCTTCACGAGTCGTGAACCTCATCCCTTTTCTTCACTCATGAAACCCCTTCAAGAGTTAAACGTTTCTTCATGACCAATAGACCTACCTGGAATGTTTTGCTTATAATTTGAGCTAAAGAACTCCAAATTGAATGATTATTATTGCATTGGAAACTAGACTTCCATACCTATATTTCATATGAAGAAACCAAGTCCTAAATCTATTACTAAATAGGCTATATTTCAGCTTGAATTCATGAACAGTTTGCTGCCTGGTGACTAGGAGCAGCCCTCAGTTTTTTGTAAATATCTGAAAATGTAGAAACGATATCAAGATGATTTTTGATGTTTTAGAAACTAGAGACATAATGGAACAAGTTTTTAGAATACCATTTTTGCTTGAAATTCCATTTTATATGTCAAAAACCGCTTAGAAGTCGAACTCAGAAAACTACCTATGACCGTTCACGATTCGTAACTCCTGTCACAACTCGTGACATATATGACTCGTAAACAAATGCACAAGTCATGAATTTTGCTCCCTTTCATGAGTATTGACACCCCTCATGGCTCGTGATACTTCCTTACTTCACCCAAATATGATTTTTAAGCCCTTTTGTGTCACCAAAGTTGGTCTAAAACCTTTTTAAGTAACTTCAAAGCATTTTAAGCATAAAATAAGGATAAGATGTGACACTAAACATGATTAAATGAAACATTATATGAGAATAAAGTTAGTAAATGAATACTAACATTAGAATACATGAAAATGATTACTTGAATTTGATGGTATTATAATGATTATACACGTGTGTTTTGGCTTTGCTCAAAAATATTACACATTGATATTCCGCTACAATGATATGAGAACACTATGATATAACCTAGAGATAATAAAAGTATAGTTGCAAGGTTGCTTGTCCAAGTTAAAGGAAGTGGGACATCATAGCTTATGTTAAATTATGAAACCGTAGAAGCCTGATTACACTCAGAGTCACAAGAAGAATTAATGATTAGCAGTAATGGGTAATAACCTGCTCACCTGTTTGCTCATACCTATAATATATTACGATTAGCACATGAGCATCCGTAGGGTGCTAACGACTAAGATGAATTAAGCTCACATAATCTACCTGGGTATAAAATACAATTAAGAGGATTGAACTATTTATATGATTATTTTAAAGTATATAACTTGTTGTCTATAATCTGATAGACCATTGAAGTGAATCAAGGAACTAAATATGAACAAGTGTTGACCTTTAAATTGTAAGAGAACCTACACATATTACTACTGTATGGGTCATAAATGCATGAGTATTGCTTTAAATAATTATGTTTGATGTGAGTTATGATAATATGCGAAAACTGCTCGTGGCAAATGGTAACAAGGTACGTCATTTAGAAATACCAATGAGTTATGTAATTCAATGTTTCACAATTGATGCTACCATGCTGTGATGGGTAATTTGACTCATTATGTGATCATATATGAGTATCTATAGGGTATGTACTGCTATGATTCAAGTTGCCTTATGCACACATGTATATATGGACATGCATATAATACTATGAAGATTTTTAGTTGTAAGAACTTTATGAACTATACTTCCATAATCGCCTCATTGGCCTCACGATTAATATCAAGTATGATGAGATGGATAGATGAAAGTAATAGTGTATTGTGTTTGCATTATTATGTAATCCACTGCGATATGTATGAATGATATTGATGTAACCATGTGATGACATGACTTGCATCCATGTGTAATAGAGCCTAAAACTCAACATTGATGTATGATAAGAATGATAAGCATTCTTTATGAATTGTGGCTTGAATCCAAATGATGTATTAAGTAACAAAGAATATGATGAATCAAAGCTGTTATTAAAGGGTTAAGCCTACGGGTCTTAGTTCAGTTGTGGATTATATAGGCATGCCTAGAAGGATACAGTCACAGCTACCATAGTTGACCCTGTTTGGGTCTTGTTCCTTAATGGAACCATCATTCGGTCCTTTTGGGTCCATAGTTTGTTCCTTGCTGGAATCATTGTTTGACTCTGTTTGGGTCCATTGTTTGGTATCTCTGGATATCCATAGTTTGATGCCTTCGGCTATCCATTGCTCCCGTTATCCACCTTTTGAACTAGTACTTAGGCAGGCTATTAAAGATGATAAAATATACCCAAGATAAAGTAAAACATGCATTGATTGTTCTATTTATGTGATGTAAGCATGAGGAATGACTTATTATTTGATTGTCTTAAATTCTTTTGACTATAAACTATTTTATGAAATGAAATGTCATGCTTTGTAATACATGATTGAAATGTCTCATTTCAATTAAGGAAGATTCTCGTATGAGAACCGATCTGAGAGGATTCCACCGATGGGATTCCACAGAGATTATATGAATCCTAAAGCATACACTATTGTACTAGAAGTTATAGGAACTATAACATGTGCATTAAGTTTCATGTACTCTATTTATAAAATGCATACATGTGACTTGAGACTTTGTCTTATAATCTTGATATGTAATGTTTGTTCTTTATGATCACCTGCCACTCTGTCAGTCTGTTTATTTATATATATAAATGTTTACACACATGTAGACATAATGATAACATTCAGTTAACCAAGTGCAATGCATGACATAAATGATGCTTGTAAGAGAATCAAGTTACCATGCTAAGATAACATGAAGGATGTAAAGTTTGTGAATCTCATATGAGAATTGTATGATATATGTGAAGTAATTATGCCTACCAGGACTACTTGTATAAGCTATATGACTTAAATACGCCTTTATATTATGAATTAATGTCGAATGCCTATCTTAGGTGACCATGTGATTTAATGCAATAAGTGGAACTCTTGTACCATTAATAACCATGGTGTCCAGCCTCTTGATTAAAAGGATTATAAGAAGGTTTGCACGCACATATGCATAATGATAACATCGGCCTAACTAAATGTAACGTATGATATAAATTGGTGTTGTAAGAGGTTTAAGTTACCATGTTAAGATAATATTAAGGAGCACATATGCATGAAATAAGAGTGAGAATTGAGTTAGTATAAGAAGAAAGCATGTTTAACAATAAGAAAAGGGTAAGATAATGGCGATAGTGATGAATGGCTAAGCTTTTAGGAAATGAGAAGAGTTTCATAACACGTTAAATTAGTGTAAACATGATATCCATTAGTAAGGTCGAAGTCTCTCCTAAGAATGTTATTTATGGAATAAAGAATATAATAGACTCATATGTTATCCTTTGTGATTATGAAAGTTCTATACATGTATGGGATGTAATGTGGTAAGAGGTTATAATTATATATATAAAGTTTTGTTCCCCACTAAGCTTTATAGCTTAACACGGGTTTGTTTATCCGTGTAGGTTTCAAGAGAAATGCCAGAGGATCGGGCAAGATGCAATTGCCTTGAGGATTTCAAGATGCTTGAAGGCCTTTTATGTTATGATTAATTATCCATAAGTTTGATTTATTCATTTGTGGCATGTAATCATGGCCTGTGTTATTATTATTATTATTAGTATTTATGCCTGATCTCAATTAGGTATGATTGATGATGATTGATGATTATCCATGGTTAAAGAATTAGGGTGTTATAGGGATGTCCTAAAATTAAGCTTAATATTAATTCCAATTCATTAACATTTCTCTTCAGATTATATCATTTGGTGTGTTACATGTTAACACAACAAACTTGGCCCATGTGGTTACTCCGACTCCCCAACTACTTGACACAATGTAGCAAGATACAACCAATAAGTATAAATATAAATTAAAGGTAAAATGTATAATTAAAAACAATGTCAAATCTTATGATACAAAAATTCAAGAATTTTAGATTTTGACTTTAAATCATATACACTTTGCAGAAATATAGTGGTTTAATTAAAAAGTATTTAGCTTTGATTCATAATACTTTCAAGTAAATAGTAATTAGTCAAAAATAGTGCTTGATATAGATTCTCTTGCATAGTATTGAAGACACTTATTATGAGTATAAAACAAAAGAGGAATCATCTGTAAATCAGAATACAAAAGGTGTCAAAACACCATTTTTAAAAGATACTGCAACGTCACGAGCAAGCTCGATCATCAAAAGTTTGAACTTGCAGACATTAGTTTAAGGATTTTTAACTTAATTATTCAGGAGTTGGGTTTAGAAATCTCGTCATTTCTTATCGAAATCATAAAATCTTAGAAACATAATAATAAGTTCAAGGTGCAGAGCAAACATTACAGAAGAGTATAAAAGCTAAAACAGAGAAGACTAGAAATATAACAAGTGAGCTAGTTGAGCTGGGATTTGTCCCAACTGTGTTACCAGTTGCTAAACTGAAAACACACCAGTGACCTGGCTGAGCCAAAGCTGTCCCCATTGGGTCGATAGATTTTCTAAAATTTTGTTAATTTCTTTCAAGCCTAAATTGTTGTAATTTCCACACATACAGGACATTCTACTAAACATATGACAATTTAACATTAATTCTAGTATGACATAACTTTTGGAGCCATAAATTCAACTAATTATCTCCTTCTTCAGGGATACAACTCCAACCCTATAAGTTATTTGCTAGCTCTTTTCTAGATCCCATCCAGGAATCCAACAATTATTCTCTATTCTAATTTACTCTTAAATCTCAACATGGAAAGAGCAGTTCCTAAACTTACGCATCAATCTATTCAATAAAAAGGAACCGTACAATAGATTTAGGTAGATTGAATCCTTATGTATACATTTTGACCTTCAAGGCTTATATCCAATTATCCATATGTCATTTGAGATAACCATCTAGCAGTTAAACCTTTAAATAAGTTAAAATGAATTGTTTACTTACCTTAACTAGAGAATTGTAGCCACTACTAAACTTTTTCTTTCCCCTTTGAGCTTCCTTATTCTTTAACAAAATCATAAGAATCCATATCAATTATCATTCCAAGACTCACATGCCAAATGTTTTTCTCAAATTTATAACATAAAGAAAGAAATAAACAGAGGACTCTTTCTATAGTTATTAACTTGCCTTTCTTAATTTATTTCTTTTCTTTCTCTCTTGTTACAAGCTTTCAACAAAAACCTAGGATTCGAAATGAAATAAGAAAAGAAGAAAGGAAAAACAAAAGTTAAAGACATGGTGGTTTTTTGGCCTAAGAGAGTCGGCACTCCCACTAAAACGTAGGTTTAAACTCAAATTCACTTTACATATTCTAGAAACTTGCTTGTCAAATTGCTATTAGCTAGTTCTAAAAGTCTTTACATTAAATTTCAATTAATCACTTGCTAACTTTTAAACTACCATAGACAAATTTAAAGCTAAACTTCATTTCAATTAAGCCCTCCAAAGCCTTAATCATTTTTAATTTAAAATGTACAAAACTTAAGTAGATTCCCAAAACAAACTTATAAATACCAATTACATTCTCGCTCTTACAAGGGCATTTTTGGGGCCTTACACTTCTCTCTCCCTTAAAGAATTTCATCCTCAAAATTCATACCTGACATAAATAGTTACGGATATTGAGATCTCATGATAGCTTCAGGTTCCCATATGGCCCCTTGATGCAAAACCCCAGCCTATATGCAAATTAAAATGCCAAAAGAATATTGAATATAAACAAGTAAATAAATCCCCAATCTAAAGAACCCCTAAATAAGATTTGTTGGAAACACTCATAATAGATTGATTTAGGAAGCAAGAAGAATACGAATCAAACATAAATTAATCATGCAAATCAGCCTAAGTTTAGTTCTTCATGCAATAGCAAGAATCAATACCAAATCAACTCTCATAATATTCGACCAAGCCAAATATTTTATTAATCAAAAAGTAGAAGTAAAGTGTTACAAATGAAGAACTTGAGCCCTTTAAATAGGCTAGGCAGTTGTCCCTCCCCTCAAAGGAGTGTACTTAATCACTAACTCTAAGAGATAAATAACAAGATAAATAACAAAGATAATTCCCTAACCTTTATCTATATGTATTTGGCCACAATAGAAATTAAGTACATGAAGAAATAAAGACAAATAACAATTTGAAAATAATCCTAAAAGCTGGAGATAAAAGTGATAAATATGTATAATTATCCTAAGAAAATAAAAGAATGATGTAGACTCAATCCTAACATAAGTGAATTTTGGCCAGCCCCTAAAGGACATGATCAAGCTATTATCTCTTCTAAAAACTCTTCATAATAATATCCTCAAATAATAAGTATTTATCAAGAAATAATCATTCCTAAAATTTAAAATCCTAATTTAATTAGTGTAGGTCGAAACCAAATCTGCCCCAAGCCAATTAATTTTCGGCCAACCCATGTATAATTTGGCCCTCTCATGTTCTCTAAGCATTAAATAGTTATTTTGGCATAACTCTTTAGAAGAGATAAGCCCAACTTTAGCCTACTACTTAAACTACACAAAATAGTCAAATAAGCCCAAACCAAAATGAAACAAAACAAACCTAATCTAACTTATCCCAATTCAGTTTCTTAAGTTCTAAGCTGTCCAAATATGCTTAATTACATGCTATATAAAGAATAAAAACTAAATAAAGTAGCTTGGAGGCCCATTGCACTATTCAACCTAAGCTTGTCTTCAAAGTTCATTTTAGTTTCTTTCTCCTTCTGAACTTGATTCTTCTCCACATAAGGTCTCATGAATGCTTGTAGGACTTTTTTTAGCCTCTTTGACCTTGCTCTTGTGATTGGCCCTTAAGGAAGTGCTAGTTCATCTCCCTTGTTACCATTGTGCTTGGTCTTGCTTATATCATACCCTCCCCCTTCAAAAGGATTCATCCTCAAATCTGAATCACAATTAAATAGAGATAAGTCAAAAACATTAAAAGTTGCACTTACACCATATTCACTTGGCAAATAAATCTTTTATGAATTATCATTGATTCACTCTAACATTTTAAATGGTCCATCTCCCCTTACATCAAGTTTAGACTTCCTTTGGTTAGGAAACCTATCTTTATGCATGTGGATCTAAACCCAATTTCTTGGTTCGAATATCACTTGTCTATAGCCCTTGTTAGGTTGCTTTGTATACATCCTATTATTCTTCTCGATGTGCTCATGTGTTTTATTATGTATTATCTTAACCAAATTAGTCTTAGCCTTGCCATCTAAATTAGAAAGTTCATTCAAAGGTAAAGGCATCAAATCCAACACAATCAATGGATTAAAACCATATATAGTTTCAAAAGGTGAAAAACCTGTAAAAATATAATTTGCACGATTATAAGAAAACTCACAAATGGCAAATTATCTTCCTAGGTTTTTAAATTCTTACCAATTACATCATGCAACATAGTTCTTAAAGTTCTATCAATAATTTAGTTTGGCCATTTGTTTGTGGATGACAAGTAGTAGAAAACATAGGTTTAGTACCAAGTTTACCCCATAGAATGCACCAAAAGTGACCTAGGAACTTAAAATCTCTATCAGAGACAATAGTTCTAGGTATACCATGCAATCGAACTACTTCCCTAAAAAACAAATCATCTATGTTTATTGCATCATCAGTTTTATGGCAAGCAATAAAAAGCGCCATTTTAGTAAATCGGCCCACCACAACAAACACACTATCCCTCCCCTTTTTCCCTAAGTAAACTTATAATGAAGTAGATAGAAATTTTAGTCTAAGGTTCAATTAGAACAAGCAAAGAAGTATACAAACCTTGATTTAAAGACTTAGACTTGGCCTGTTTACATGCAAAACACTGAGCATATACCTTTTCAACATATTTTCACATATTAGGCCAATAAAAATATTCATTAAGCATGTCTAAAGTCTTTTGCACACCAAAATATCCCATCCATCCCCCACTATGTAATTATTTCACAAGCAAATCTCTAATAGAACATGGAAGTATACATAATTATTTTCCTCTAAAAAGAAACCCATCATATCTATAGAACTTATTAAATCCATAATGTTCACATATCCTATACCTTTCACCAAAATCAAAATCATGCTCATGCATTTCTTTCAAATGCTTAAAACCTAACAATTTAGAACTAAGCTTAGAATCAATGCATATCTCATAGAAAGTGCATCAGCAATAACATTCTCTTTACCTTGCTTGTATTTTATCACATATGGAAAAGTATTAAGGTACTTTACCCCCTTACCATGCCTTCATTTCAACTCACCTTGTTCTTTCAGATATTTAAGATATTGGTGATCTGTATGTATCACGAATCCTTTGGGCAAAAGGTAGTGTTCCCAAATCTCAAAAGCTCTCACCAATGCATAGAACTCTTTATCATAGGTAAAGTAATTCAAATGTGCTCCACTCAAATTCTCACTAAAATATGCTATTAGGTGGTTTTCCTGCATCAAAACGGCACCTATACCAATCTCAGAAGCATTACATTCAATCTTAAAAGTCTTTAAAAAATCATGTAATCTCAAAACAGGAGCATTGCACAATTTATCTTTCAAAACATTAAAAGCATCCTCATATTCTTTACCCCATTTTAAACTAATAGACTTTTTAATGATGTTATTTAAAGGTGCAGTAAAGAAAATCTTTATCAAATCTCCTATAGAAACTTACTAAACTATGAAAGCTCCTCACTTCACTTGTATTCTTTGGTGTTAGCCATTCTTGGATAGCCTTAACCTTTTCATTATCTACCTCAACACCATGTGCACTAACAACAAATCCCTAAGAAAATAATATTATAAACACAAAACATGCATTCCTTCGAATTAGCATACAATTATTGTTCTCTCAAAATAGCTAACATAATTTCAATATGCCTTAAATGATCTTCTAGGCTTTTGTTGTAAATTAAGATATCATCAAAATACACAATAATAAATTTACCTTAGAATTCACGTAAAACATGGTTCATAAGTCTCATAAATGTACTAGGCACATTAGTTAAGCCAAAAGGCATAACCAACCACTTATACAAACCATATTTTGTTTTAAGGGAAGTTTTCCATTCATCACCTAACGTCATCCTAATTTGATGACAACCACTTTTTAAGTCAATTTTAATGAATATTACAGTACCATTTAACTCTTTAAGTATATCATCTAACCTAAGAATGGGATGGGAATACTTTACAGTGACTTTGTAAACTGCTCACCAGTCAATGCATATGCATATGGTTCCATCCTTTTTAGGTAATAATAGAATAGGTACAACACAAGAACTGAGGCTTTCTCTCATGTGTCCCTTTACTAAAAGTTCCTCTACCTGCCTTTACAACTCCCTTGTCTCCTCCGGATTGCTTTGATAAGCTGGATGTTTGGAATTTGTGCACCATGAACAAAATCAATCTAATGTTCAATCCCTCTAATTGGAGCAACCTAGGTGGTATCTCCTCAAGGAAGACATCTTTGTAATCCTACAACAACTTAAAAAAAGAACGAAGTAAATTTAGATTAAGGTTATTTTCAAAAAAATAATTGTCCTTAAACCTCAAAAGAATTAAAATTCTCTTGCCTAAGTATACATCCCTCAACTCTTATTATTTTGCATAAACGGAGTATTTGCTAAATTTTTCACTCGGCTCACTCCGCTTTCCTTTTACTTAGCACACATTAACTTTTTCTCTTCTGCACTTCTCTCTTTCTTTTTCTCATTATTGCAATCACTCACCATTAGGCCTTTACTTTTATTCATTTAACTACTAGCCTATTTTTCCTTTTTTTTCTTTCTCACTTTCCTTTAACTTTTTTGCAAATTGTTGTATCTTCACTTGATTTACATATACATCTTTAGGTGCCAAAGGGGGAAGTGTATGTTTACTTCCTTTAAACTCAAAAGTGTACCTATTTCTAAATCCATCATGTAATACACACCTATCAAATTGCTAAGGTCTTCCGAACAAAATATGACCAACATGTATAGGTACAACATCACAAGTGACCTCATCTTTATATTTACCAATTAAAAACAATATAGTTACATGTTTGATCACTTTAACTTCCCCATTATCATTTAACCACTGAAGTCTGCATGGATTAGGGTGTTTCTCAATTTTAAGTCCCAAATTTATAACTAAAACAGTACTAGCAATATTAACATGACTATCCTCATCAATTATCATGCTACAAACTTTTCCACCTATTAGACATCTAGCATGAAAGATGTTTTTCCTCTGTTCTAGTCTTTCTTCTTTTAATTTTAGATTCAATGCACACAACACAACTAAGGACTTTTTCTGAATAGGATACTCTACATTTTCATCATCTACATTAGAATAATCTTCTAAAAATGGCATATCATTATAGTCATTATCAGATTTAGAATCAGAAATAATTTTGTCTCCCCTTATTATCATAGTCTCTTTATTCTCACATTCATTAGCATAATGACCATGACCTTTACATCTGAAACATTGAATGTCTCTATGTCTATTAGTTTTAGGGGTTGTTTTAGAAGTACCTTTTTGTGTAATGACTGTAATCTCTTTGGAATTTGACTAGTACTTGGAAGTGGATTCTTTCTATGAGTCACCCTTGTTCCACTTTGTATTCCATTTGTTGTTATTGGAATTTGAATAAGACTTGGATGTCCATCGTCTGCTTCTTTCTCTCTCTACTTTAATTGTAATGTTTACCATGTTGTCCATATCCACATGATACTATAGTTCAACAACATCAGTAAGATCTCTATTCATACCTCCCAAAAAGTAAGACATCATTTGGTATTCATCCTCCACAATGATGCTTTAATCATGAGTATCTCTATCTCCTTGTAGTAATGCTCCATAGTACCAGATCCTTATGTAAGTCTTTGTAACTGATTATGCAGTTCTCTATGATAGTAACTCGGCATATACTTTTTTATCATGATCCTTTCATCTCCTCCTAAAAAGTGATATGGAGTTCTTCATTTCTCCTCCTATTTTTCAACAAGTCATCCCACCTGATTAATGCATAATCAAAAAATTCAACGACAACAATTATATCCTTTTTCTCATCCGAGTATTGGTGGCATGTAAAGATCATCTCCACCTTTCTTTCCCATTCAAAATAGGCATCAAAATCATGTTTTCCTTTGAATGATGGAATCTTTATCTTGATAGCACTCAATTGTTGTCTTTATTCTTCGTTTGGATGTCATACCTTTTTGCTCTAATTGGGAAGGAATGAGCCCCCTCTTCTTCTTCATCATTGTCCAATTTATCTACTTCTTCCTCCTTCATAGACTTACCTTTGAAAGCTTTAAAGCTACCTTCTAAGCTATCCATCCTGAGATTTAGCTTTTGCAAACTAACTATAAAATCTATATACATAAGTTTAACATCGAGGATAATTTTGTTTTCATCTTTACTATAATCCCAGACATCTTTAAAGTAAACAAATAATGAAAAGAATTCACTAAACCTCACATGTTTGTCTCTCAACTTACAAATTGATATCTCACAATTGCACTTCAGAAACAAACTCAAACAAACATGCACAATTAAGTAATTTGATTAAGAGAACAATGAAAACCTAACAAGAACAACAAAGGTACCAATTCTAAAGGCATTTTGACCAATTTAAACAAAAGTAGAAATTAGCACACAAGAGGTAAATTTATGTACTATAGTGTATATAGATGTTCAACAATGTGTAATATGTTAAACTAATGTAATAGGAACTAAAAATAGATTAGACATACAAATTGATAACTTAGAATTAAGAAAATAGACAAGATAGATGCACTTAAATGTGATGTTTGACTAAACATAAGGATTAGTTTAAACAGATTTTATGCAAGACTCAATAAAAAGAGATCAAAGAAAGCATGTAATAAACACAACCCAAATCTGATATTAAGAGTACTAACTTGGTCTTAAAGACATCAAACCAATTATAAAAGCTTTCTCTCCAATTTTTACTTGATTGATCAAACTTACCCAAAGTGATGTAGGGAATTTTATAGATCAGAATTATATCCAAACCAAGATAAAACAACTCAGAGATTGCAAATTATATGCTCAATATAACAAATGGCAGATTCGAATTCAATAAAAAAAAGATTCACCAATTGATCAAATTATGAATTTAAAGAGACAGTAAACCCGAATTGATCATAAGGATGTTTCTAATTGAACATTTTTTAATCAAGCAAACTATATATGTACTTTTTATTTTCTGAAAATTTATCATCTAATCTCCTCATTTTTCTTATACGAATTGTAAATTAATTTACATTAAATTACCAACTTTTAATTGTTTGTTGGATTATTTTTCAATAATTCAATATTTCAATTAAACACATTCCATATTTATTTTCTAAATTAATCCATACATCACATAAATTCCATAAAAATTTATGTGAACATTGCTCTTCAATTATTGTCATCTTTGCTTATTTTATGAATTATTGTAACATAATTCATCATATACGGTATATACATACCCTTATCAATTCTTTAAATTTCCATAAATTTTATTAAAAATTTATGGGCAATTTATTTTATGCTTATTATCATTATATAACATAATCAACAAAAATTCTCTATTTTATCAATTACATTATTCAATAAATATTCCAAATTAGTCATATAAATTTTATAACAATTTATGGATATATATTATTTCATCTTCTATCAAATTATGACTTAATTTCATTAATTTACAACACAATATTTCATTTCTTTAAAAAGGGAATTTTGGATTCATAAAGGAAATTTCTTAATAAATTTTCTTAACACAATTTATACACTATATTAGGTTTAATTAAAATTTAATTGAACAGTCATAACATTAATTTCAATTTTAATCAATAATTCAATATTTTTTCCTTAATAAATTTAAAGGAAAATTCAACAAATTAAGGAAAAATTAAAATATTTCGTAGTCACATACCTTAACGATCGAATTCGTTTCGATTTGCTTAATAATTTGCTCACCGGACTGGTCACCGGAGCGTCATCGGAGGCTCGCCGGTGACAATCCGACATTATCATCTTGTAGATCGAGATCCCCTAATTCCTTTTTTGGTGGTCACTCGCTTAAATGTTATCATGGTTGGTCGGAATCTACACTTGAGTAACCCACCAAATCCATTTTCGATCTATCAATCGCCGGCATTTGAGGGGCGATGGAGTATACTAGAAGACTCGCCTCACTGCTGGGAGTCGGTCGGTGGTAGTAGAATCACCGTCGCCGTCATAGATCGCCGAAAAAATGAGAAAAACTAATCGAAAAGAAAAAAAGAAAAATCGAACAATCGGAATGCCATCACGGGACCGGATGCCGATGAAAGGGAGACGACATGCTGTTCGTCGCCGTCGCGGTGGTGGTCGACGAAAGGTTTGGCCGGCGATTGTCGATCCTTCCTTCTTTTTCTTTCTTTTTTCTTTCTTTGCTTCAACGCCTCTACATCCATTTTTGTTTTTTTTCTACATCTGACCATCTTTTTGTTTTTTCTTTCTTTTACTAATTGTTTATGGCCACTTTGACTAATCCTTTATGGCCATTTGTGGCCAACGTGGGCTGCCTCTTTTTTTTCTTTTCTTTTTTTTACACATATAAATATATTTACATATATATGTATATCCATAATTTTACCATTTTAGCTCCTGAAACTTTTTCTTTCACTTTTAAAGCTCCTATTCATTTTAAAATTGATTTCAAAATTTTTATCACATCAAAAATAGGTGGGACATAAATTTTCAACTCAATCGGAGTCCGTTATCGGTCCGATTTAAATTTATCAATCCAATTCAATAACTACCTGTGTCACAGAAAAATTCAATTCTCGTTACCAAAATATTCTACATAAACATTCATGAAGGCCTGCAAATTTTGGCAATAAAATGTCTATGTTTTTATGTGTGTTTTTCTCTTATTTATGTAATAAGTATGTAATATTATATGTGTTTTTATGTGTTTATGTCCCATTTATGTGTTTATGTTGTTTTTAGGTAGAAATTGGTGAAGTGAGAAGAAAAGGAAGAAGATGGTGAAATTTAGAAGAAGTGGCTCACGAGTAGTGAAGAGCATCACGAGTGGAGAAGGAGTGAAGAAGAAAGAAATTCACGAGACCCAGCTAAAGTTCACGAGTCGTGAAGGGAGTCACGACTCGGAAAGGAGAGCAGGATGGAGATCACGACTAGGCAACAGCTTCACGAGTAGTGAGGAGGCTCACGACTCGTGATGGGCACAGAGTGTCTCAAGGAAATCACGACTCGTGAGGAGGCTCACGAGTCGGACAAGACGCTGTTTCCCAAATGATGTGTCTTCTGCACCTGATTTTTCAGCCAAACAATGTGTCCTTCCAGAAGCAATCTTCCGTGACTTGTCAAGGGACATATCTGTAGAGAAGACACATATAAATATGGGAGAAAAACTCTGGATTAGGAGGGAAAAAAATTAAAGAATGTTTTTACTATTTTCTTAAGAACATTTATAGTTGTTTTGAATTTTCTGTTTACTTAGTTTTAAAGGATGACCAAGGAGCAAAGCCAAAGGAATAAGAGATTTAACAGAAGGTTTAAATAGAAAGTAAACCCTGGGGAGTGATGCTTTCTTGTCTCTTATTTCATCTTTATTGTAATTTTGTTTATGGCTAAGTTCTTTGATACATTATAACTATTTAATTTAAGTTGTTATTCATCTACTTATCTTTGTTTATTGAATGCTTATTTTCTTTACGTATGAAGTATGATTTAAGTTTGTTTAACTGCTTTGATTTGCTTAGTATACTTGATCACCATATTAAGTATGTTAGTCATTTAATTCACAATGAGAGTTGGAATTACTTGATGGAAAGTTAAATGAATTTACTTAAAGCATTGAATTCACTTAGAGATAAGGAATTCACTTTAAGGGGTTAAAGAATTAGCATAGAACTTCATGGTTTTTATTTATCTCTATAATGACATGAGAATGCTTATAGACTCTAAGTAAGAATACTCTTTATTGACAATGAGAATTGCTTTAAAGAATCTTGGCTAAGTTCTCCATTCATATCATTCATACAATTGTTAACTAATCAAAGATGAAGTTATTTTATTTGGTTATAATGTATGTCCATCCTATCTTTCAAGTAATTTAATATTCAAAATTAACTTAATATATTTTAAGTAGTTTAGTAATTACATTTATTGCATGATCTTTATTTTATTCGTTACCTATCCATCTAGCCTTTGTGAGTTCAATACAAAATTTACCCCGTTCCCTTTGGAACGATACCCTACTCGCTCTATACGCAGTCTAGTGAGACTAAGGGTTCAATTAAATCCCCCATCAGATTTTGGCGCCGTTGCCGGGGAGCGGTTCAAAATGAATTTTTATTGATAGATATAAAAGAGTAGATGTTTTAGGATTGTATGTTATATATTAGTTATTTTAATGTATGAAATTATATTTAGCGTTGTGTTTGTTTTAGTATTAGAGTTTTTTTTTGTAATAAATTTTAGACTTAAAATATTGTTTATTTGTGTAGGGAACTTAGAAGGAAGCTACAAGAGGAATTTAGTTTGCAAGTAGAAGGAGAACAAAGTGTTAAATTGGAGGAAGGTCATAATTTTCCAATTATGGCGGGTGAAGAAAGGAGAACTCTTGGTGATTTTGCGATGCCAAATATTTCGGAAAGTTTTGGAGGAATAGCGGCACCGGCTATTGCTAATAACAATTTCGAGATTAAGCCGGCTGTCATTCAAATGGTGCAAAATAACCAATTTGGAGGTTTGCAAGGGGAAGACCCTTACGCTCATATCCTTGCTTTTCTTAATGTGTGTGCTACATTTAAAATTAATGGAGTAAGTAATGATGCCATTAGACTTAGGTTATTTCCATTTTCTTTAAAAGAAAAGGCTCAAATTTGGCTTGCTAGTATACCTAGTGAGACAATTACTACATGGGACCAATTAAAGCAAGCTTTTCTTCATAAGTATTTTCCACCACATAAAACGGCAAAATTTAGAAATCAAATATCTACATTTAAACAATTACCTAATGAAACCATTTATACCTCTTGGGAAAGGTTTAAGGAACTCCAAAGGCAATGTCCTCATCATGGCTTGCCGGATTGGATGATTCCTCAAATCTTTTACAATGGGTTAATGGAGGAAAATAGAAATATTGTTAATGCTGCTTCAGGTGGAAAATGGTTGGAGAAGACTGCTAAGGAAGCTGAAACTTTGTTGGAAGAGTTAGCTTCACAAGGCTACATGGGAGAAGAACCCACTATGGCGAAGGCTAAGGGGTTTTTGGAATTGGATTCCATTAATCTTTTGACGGCTAAGGTAGAAGCTTTGACAAAAATGGTAAGTAATTCTCACTCCAATGTTGAAAATGTGAGTCATGTATGTGAGAAATGTGGTGGACCTCATATGTATGTTAATTGTAGTGAGGGGTCTAGAGAAGATGTAAGTTTTGTTCAAGGAAATTATAATCAAAGGATGGGTCAAAATTCTAATTATTATAACCCACAATGGAGAACCCATCCCGATTTTTCTTGGTCTAACCAAAATGCCCAATTGAACCCTCCTACTAATAATAATCACAATCATATGAACAAGTTACCTAACCCATCACCTTTTTCAAGTAAGCAACCTTTTAACTCCCAACAACCTAAATCCCATTTAGAGAATTTGATGGAGCAATTTGTTAATCATCAAATGACTACTAACAAGTAAAATGAGGAACAATTTAGGCAAATAAACACTAAAATTGATCAACTTGTCACTCATAATAAGATGCTTGAAAACCAATTTGCTCAACAAGCCACTTCTAGTGCTAAACCTTTAGGCAAGTTACCAAGTCAACCTGAGTTTTTGCCTCATGAATCGGTTCAATCCATTATGTTAAGGAGTGGGAAAAAGATTGAGAGTAATAGTAAAAGTGATGAGAATCTTATTGTGAATGATGATCATATTGTGGACGCAAGTGAAAATGATAATAAGCTTAATGAACCTAGGGAAAAGATAACTTCATCTAGGGAAGATGGACCTAAAGTTAATTTGAATGTTTTGCCATTTCCTTAAAGACTTATTAGAAGAAATCTTGATAAGCAATTTGGAAAGTTTTTGAATTACTTGAAGGAACTTACTATAACTATACCTTTTGTGGATGCCATTAAAGATATGCCTTCATGGGCAAAATTTTTAAAAGAAATTGTGAGTCACAAGGGTAAGCTTGAAGATTATGGTTATGTTTCTTTGGTAGAAGAGTCTAAGGCTATGTATTCTAAATATCCACCTAAGCTAAAGGATCTAGGTTGTTTTACGGTTCCTTGTGTTATAGGTGGTAATTATTTTGATAAGGCCCTATGTGATATGGGTGCTAGTGTTAGTCTTATGCCTTTCTCAATTTATAAAAAGCTTGATTTGGGTGAATTAAAGCCTACAAATATGTGTTTATCAATGGCAAATAAATCTATTTCACACCCTATAGGCATATTAGAAAATGTTCCAACCAAAGTGGGTAAATTTGTGATTCTTGCTGATTTTGTTGTGTTAGAAATGGATGAAGATCCTGAAATTTCTATTTTGTTTGGTAGGCCTTTCTTAATTACTGCTGGGGCTGTTTTTGATATGAAAAATGGTAAAATATCTCTTGAGGTTAATGGTGAAAAGATTGAGTTTAATGTTTTTGGCATGATTAAATCTTCACCTATAAAGGTGGTAAATAGAATTGATTCTTATGATATTCTTGATGAGTGTGTTGATAGTGTTGTGCATGATTGTGTGAGTCAAAACCCTATTGCACTTTATTCTTTAAATAAGAGTTGTGATAAAGTTTTGCAAGTTGCCTCATATCCTTTCCAAGGAAAATTCTCAAAGTTTGAGTCTTTGAGAAAGGAAGAGGATATGTCATCAAAAATATCTAAGGAGGAAATCAAGCTTGAACTCAAGCCACTGCCAACAAGCTTAAGGTACGAATTTCTAGATGCAAATTCTAAATTGCCTTTCATTGTTAATTCATCAATTGCTAAGCATGATGTGGATGCTTTACGTGGTATTTTACTTGCTCATCGAAATGCCATGGGATATTCAATTAATGATTTAAAAGGAATTGCACCTAAGGTTTGCATGCATAGAATTTTGTTGGAGGAGGATTCTAAGCCCTCTATTGAAGGTCAAAGAAGGCTTAATCCAACTCTTAAAGAGGTTGTAAGGAAGGAAATAATTAAATTACTTGATAATGGCATAATTTATTCTATAAGTGATAGCAAGTGGGTGAGCCCAATTCAAGTTGTCCCTAAGAAGGGTGGTTTAACTGTAATTCGTAATGATAACAATGATTTAATTCCTACTAGGACTATCACGGGTTGGCGTATGTGTGTGGACTATAGAAAGTTAAATAAGGCTACTAGAAAGGACCATTTTCCTTTACCCTTTATTGATCAAGTTATTGAAAGATTGGCTAATTTTTCTTATTTTTGCTACTTAGATGGGTTGAGTGGTTTCTATCAAATACCTATACATCCACATGACCAATCTAAGACAACTTTTACATGTCCATATGGAACTTTTGCAGTTAGGCGAATGCCTTTTGGATTGTGTAATGCACCAGCTACATTTCAAAGATGCATGTTTTCTATCTTTAGTGATCTTATTGATCAAAGTGTAGAAGTTTTCATGGATGACTTTAGTGTGTATGGCAATAATTATGAGGATTGTTTATCTAATCTTTCTAAGGTGCTTGATAGATGTATGGAGCATGGTTTGGTTTTAAATTGGGAGAGGTGTCATTTTATGGCTCAATAGGGCATTGTTTTGGGACACTTAGTTTCTAATAGGGGGATTGAAGTTGATAAAGCTAAAATTGAAATAATTGCTACTTTGCCTCCTCCTAAAAATGTTAGAGATGTTAGAAGTTTTCTTGGCCATGCTGGATTTTATAGGAGGTTTATCAAAGATTTTTCTAAGATAGCTAAACCCTTATGCACATTGCTAGGTAAGGATGTTGATTTTCTTTTTGATGAGGCATGTCTTAAATCTTTTGAAACTCTTAAACATGCTCTTGTCACTTCACCGGTGTTGCAACCACCAAATTGGGATCAACCTTTTGAATTGATGTGTGATGCTAGTAAATATGCGGTTGGGGCTGTTTTAGGACAAAGAATTGATGGGAAGTCTTCTGTTATTTATTATGCTAGTAAGTTACTAGATGATGCCCAAATTAATTACTCCACAACTGAAAAAGAACTCTTGGCTATTGTGTATGCTTTTGATAAATTTAGAGCTTATCTTGTAGGGCAAAAAGTAATTGTTTATTCTGATCATGCTGCCCTTAAGTACCTTTTGAGTAAGAAAGATGCTAAGCCTAGGTTATTAAGATGGATTTTAATGTTGCAAGAGTTTGATTGGGAGATAAGAGATAAAAAGGGGAAGGAGAATTTAGTTGCGGACCATTTATCTAGGTTGACCCAATGTGTTTTGCAAGATAATGATGATGGGGTACCTATTGATGAAGATTTTCATGGGGAACATCTTTTTAGTGTAATTTCCAAGGAAACTCCTTGGTTTGCTGATATAGCAAACTACCTAGTGAGTGGAATGCTTCCATATGGTTTAGATTATAGGCAAAGGAAGAAATTCCTTCATGATGTGAAGTTTTACTATTGGGAAGAGCCTTTATTATATAGGAGATGTGCTGATGGATTGATTAGGAGGTGTCTTCCTCATGAAGAAGTTAGTGAAGTATTAGCTCATTGTCATTCTTATGCTGTAGGTGGTCACTTTGGGGTTTCTAAGACAGCTTCTAAGGTTTTACAAGCTGGTTTTTGGTGGCCTACGTTGTTTAAGGATGTTAAGGACTTTGTACTTAGTTGTGACAAGTGTCAAAGAATGGGAAATTTGTCTAGGCGGAATGAAATGCCTTTACAAGGTATTTTGGAAGTTGAATTGTTTGATGTTTGGGGTATGGACTATATGGGACCATTTCCTAGTTCTTTAGGGAATAGGTATATTTTAGTCATAGTGGATTATGTGTCTAAGTGGGTAGAAGCAATTCCAACCATTGCTAATGATGCCAAGGTGGTTAAGAAGATGCTTAAGAAGGTTATATTTCCTAGATTTGAAACACCTAGGGCCATTATTAGTGATGGTGGGTCTCATTTTTGCAATAAAGTTATAGAGCAATTATTGAAAAAATATAATGTGACTCATAAAATAGCTACACCTTATCATCCCCAAACTAGTGGACAAGTTGAGATTAGCAATCGAGAGCTTAAGTGGATTTTAGAGAAAACTGTCTCTAGGTCAAGAAAAGATTGGGCACTTAAGTTAGATGATGCTCTTTGGGCATATAGAACAGCTTTCAAAACTCCTATAGGTCTTACACCTTATCAATTGGTTTATGGTAAGTCTTGTCATTTGCCGGTTGAGATTGAACATAAAGCTTATTGGGCCACTAGGGTGTTAAATTTTGATATGCAACAAGTTGGTAAAAAGAGATTGTTTCAATTACAAGAGTTAGAGGAACTTCGTATGAATGCTTATGAAAATGCCAAGTTATATAAAGAACGAACTAAATCATGGCATGATAAACATGTACTAAAGAAAGAATTTCAAGTTGGTGACATGGTTTTATTGTATAATTCTCGATTGAAATTATTTCCTGGAAAATTAAAGTCTAGATGGTCGGGACCTTTCAAAGTTGTTCAAGTTTTTAGTTATGGGGCTGTTGATATTGCTAATGATAAAGGGGAGGTTTTTAAGGTTAATGGACATAGATTAAAGCCTTATTTCATTGGTGATGCATTGGTTCCTACTCATGAAGTATCTTTGATGAATTCTTCTTTTACATAATACTAATATGATTTTTGTTTTTCCTTAGTTCTTTTAGTTTGAATTTATTTATTTTATGGGTTGATTGTAGGTTATATTATATGTTTTATATAGTTTTTATGTTCCTTAGCTTATTCTTCTTTGTTGTTTTAATTTTTGGATCCAGATGTTTAATTTTTGCAGAGAAATACATTAGTTTCACGAGTGAATCATTAGTCGTGACTGTGTTCACGTGTGTTCCAGAGGCTTTCTTCATTTACTCGTGAGCCGAATCACTAGTCGTGACTGTGTTCACGAGTGTTACAGAAGCTTTCGTTCTTCAGTCGTGAGAAGACTCCCGACTCGTGAACATCTTCACGTGTCACACAGAGGCGCAAGGCTCACTAGTCGTGAAGTATATACCGACTCGTGAGGATTTTCATTTTTGTCTATCCCTCCTTCTTTCAAGAGTCGTGAGATTCTTGCCGAGTCGTGAACATTACTTCCTCAACACAATGTTTTGTCTTCACGAGTCGTGAGGAACATGCCGACTCGTGAAGCTGAATTACTAAAGTTACGGGTCGCGATTTTAACTTCTTATTTTTCTTTCTATTTCATTTTTATTTCTCTATTTTACCTTTATTTCATCTAATTAGGCTTATTAGCGGTTTTTAATTTGCTTAACTGCCCTAAATTAACTTCCATTACGTGGGGGGAACGGTTATAATTTCAAAATTAGGGTTTCTTTTAATCGACATAACTTTTCATGTTTTCCCTCATTCTTCTATAAAACCTGTCGTGATTTCCCTCGTTTCCTTTTCTATTTTTACATTCTCTCTTCTTTTACTCTTCTCGCAATTTCTATCTTCTACTGTAACTTTAACTTTCTTTTGTCTATTTGTTTTTCTCTTCTCCTTAACTTCTTCTTCTTCTTCCTTTCCTTGCATTCCGTTTCAGCCACATTACCCAAACACCAGTGCCTGCTCTCACGAGTCGTTACCCCAGTTCACGCATTTTCTTTTTCTTTTCTCTGTTTCATTTTCTCTTTAACACAATGGTAAGGACGGAGAATGTTTCAGCATCCAGGAGTCAGCAAGGAGGAGATGAACCGCCACTTTCGAGTTTGCAGACAGATTTTGGTTCTCCATTTCCTCTTTCTTCCATTCACGAAGGTAACCGGTTTCTTATTCTCAAAGATAAGGTATGCTATCAATGTAAGTATTTTCCTAACTCTTTGCTTGAAAGTGTGGGTGTTATTGATGCAGTAAATGAAATGTTGTCTGAATGTGGTCTCTTGAGGTTTGTCAATATGCATGAGCAGTTTTACACTGACTTAGTCTTGGAGTTTTACACAAATTTTAAAGAGAATGCTGATAATCCTAGGCTGGTAGACTTTCGTTTGAATGGCATTGATTATACTCTAACTTATTTCATGATGCATAGAATCTTTGGTTTTAGCCCAAATGGTTTATGTAATCCTCCTAAGAATTATAGGCCAAATGAGTTTTGGAATTTTCTTACTGGTTTGACTACTCCTTATAGGGCTAGAGATGCCAAATCCATGTTTATATCTGACTTGAAGTACTGGATTTTACATAAGATTCTTGCATCCATTGTTTTCAACAAGCATGAATTTAATAGGGTTTCAAGTCATGAACTTTTCCTAATGTGGTGTGTGCATAACCATAAGTCTATATGTTGGTCCTATTGGATTTTCAAGCAATTGTTGCATTGTGTTAATCGCCCGGAGTCCCCTATTACCCATGGACATGTTATTGCTGCTATAGCTAGGGGAATTGATATTGATTTGCGTGTTTATGATGATGTGCTTCCATGCTTGTATTTTTCTAAGCATTTATTTGTGAAGGGAGAGGTCACTAACAATTCCTTCCAATACATACCATCTGTATATCGTTCTTGTTGGAAGGAACTTCCTGGTACTTCTAATCCGCAGGTGGCTAACATGGAAAGTACATCGGAGGAGTCAAGACCAATGGAGCCCGGGCCTAGTGATGATCCAATGGAGGGTACACCTGTTTTCACGCCAACCGCTGGAGCTTCTTCCATTTTCACAAATTCCATGTTCACTCAATTATTACAAACTCAATCCACCATCCAAAGCCAATTGGCTTCCTTGGAGCAAACCACCACTCAATTAGTTCATAATCAACGCCGCCTTAAGCACAAGGTGGATGCTTTCATTGCCCAATCGGGCTACGTGGTTGTTTCGCCTCCAAC